>CAHIKZ030004943.1:847500-872500 GCA_903632075.3 Acanthosepion pharaonis
CTCCATCACTGATATTAGCGGTTTCCAATAAGCACCGCACATATATAAAATATGTATAGAATTAATATATATATTCACATATATATACATATTTTTTATATATATATATATATATATATATATATATATATAGATAGATAGATAGATAGATAGATAGATAGATAGATAGATAGATAGATGTAGATATATGTAGATATAGATAGATAGATAGATACCTCATAAAAAGACGTTAAGTAAATTTTAAAATGCTTTTTTAAAATGAATTTTTTTCTTGAATATTCTAATTTAGTTTTAATTGAAAGATTTAATTTAATATTTCCGCTACTAATAATTTCCTGTATTTCGCGCAGAATTTAAATTCATTGCAATCATTTTTAAACGATAAATTCGGACATATTGACAAATTTATCAACACAGTATTCTCTTTACTAGAAATATTTCAAAAATAAAATGCAATTCTCTGAAGTTGAGGAAGATTCACGGATTTAAAGCTTAATCTGAATTGAAATTAATATTAATTACCTTTCGTTTTAAATATCACAGAAAAGCATATTTAACAGGTTGATGGTTAGGTTTATGAGGTATTGACACATTTATCGATAACCTGATCTTTGCAAGATTTATGTAAGGGTAAAATACTTGCAGCAAAATTAGGTAGCGAATACGCTACGTAAACGCCATATATATATATATATATATATATATATATATATATATATATATATATATATATATATATATAACTTCTAAGTAAACTTTAAATTTTTCTAACATTCTAATATTTTATTGAATGCTCGGTACTTTGGTTTTATAGTCTTACTAACGAACACGCTTGATGAGTTAATGTTACCAATATCTTTTGATTTTATAATAGTTACTGCTTTTATTTTCTGATTTGGCATGGACATGTACGAATGTCTGTATTTACAAAAATCGACACATTTATACATTCAAAATTATTTTCGAAAGATTCAGTAACTGGGAGTAATGTTTCACGTCAGTCATTTGATGATTTAAATTCTCGTACGACTTCTCATTATAAAACATCAAGCTGTACAAAAAATAATTTCTCAAAATTTTATAATATTAAATAAAGTAACAGTAACAAATGTAGAAAAAAAATTACCAAGATTTTCTAAAAGTGAAACGTTTAGGCAATGCTTTCCTTCATTTGTAAATAAGTTCTGAACAAATGATTAAAATCAGACAATTACATGATTTTTGCAAGAATTTCCAAATCCAGGTTTTCTCCAACGCAAAAGATGCACAAAATTCCCAGAGTAATTTATAGTCACCAGTTGGCACCACAAGAGCAAGAATATTAACCAAAATTTCGAAAGTTTTAAAAAGGATTAAAAAAATAATTCTGATATCAAAAAATAATTTGGTCTTCCCACTTAGTAATAACACAAGGATTTGGATGGTGAAACATAATTTTAATTAAGGTTGTGACATTTCTTCATCATGTATCTATGGTTTTAGCATATATATATATATATATATATATATATATATATATATATATATATATATATATATATATGTATGTATGTGTGTGTGTGTAAAAAGTCTTTAGAGTTGTCAATACTATATTTATATTAAGCATAAAGGGAGACCACTAGTTCAAAAAACATAATTCACATTAAAATTAATCTGCATCGATGTATTTCAGCAGATATTTATTTTTATATCTAAATGTAACAATCAATTCATTTTTCTTGTTTAATAAACTAGGGCTATTTAACCGTTTTAAAATAACTCATTTTTCAAAAAGATATGAATTACATCTATCGCCTTTGACTTTAGCTAAAATATCCCATGTAATAAGGGGTATATTAACATTAGTCTTAATTATCAGAAATACTTTGAGACAGCAGTGTAGTTTACGTATTTTGTATTGCCTAACATCGTTTGATGATGGTAGAAACTAAATTTCCTAGGATCTTCAGTAGAAACTAAATTAAATTTGAGATCCTTACTGGAATCTATGCTAGCTCCGTATACAATATTATCAGTCATACATTAGCCGTTCAAGGGACAGATCATATTTTTCGGTAGTTTCATTTATTTTTTTAAATTCATTTAAGATAATGTTGTTATGTTGGTATATTGATTTATACGTGTTATTAACGAGGCTATAATTGATCTTTATCTTATTTATGTTAAAAATCCTTTTTACTTTTGGTGAATGATTAAAGTGATTATGAATTAAATTTAGTAAATTTTTTCCCTTATTCGTTGGATCATTGCGATTAAAAGGTGGGCTAAACCATATTATGTTACGATCACGGTGTTTCTATTGATTTTTATCTTTTGGGTTTTATTCTAAATACTCTAAAATTTCTTTATGGTTGTTTGGTTCTTAGTTCTCTCTGCTGAATTATTTGCTCCTACAGCAATGTTAAATTCTGTGTTATATCTTTTGGTCCACAAACAACCATTATGCAACAATATAGCTTTTTCTCCCTGCTTTATGATTTTTATTTCGCGATCGCTAATAGGTCAGTAATTTTGTGCTAAACTGATAGCAGACATGAACAGATTCTCGGTGATGGACGAGT
Organism: Acanthosepion pharaonis; assembly: GCA_903632075.3. Taxonomy (NCBI): domain Eukaryota; kingdom Metazoa; phylum Mollusca; class Cephalopoda; order Sepiida; family Sepiidae; genus Acanthosepion; species Acanthosepion pharaonis. Next base: position 850,062 of record CAHIKZ030004943.1, read on the forward strand.
AAAAGTCAGAAATATCGAATTGGGTGAAGGAATATTCATTCTTGTTTTTATATTAATAAACCATTCCATGGCTTCTGCTGTTTTATGCCATTGGTTACTCATAGGGCATCTTTCGTGTATTTACATGATCTTTCAAGGATATTTTTGCTGATTTTACTGATATTATTTTTAGTTGGATTGAGTAATTAATATTGTTGGTTGTTTAGGAAATTTACCTTGTTGTATTGAACTGTGATGAATGTCTGTTTTTTTGTGAAACTTGTAAATACTATCATCAATTTTTATTTTAGTAGCTGTTTTGTTGGCTTCACGATTGAAATAATTTCTCAGTTGTTATACTACAAAGTTATTAACAAGGAAGTCAATATTTTTTATAAAGGCACATAACAACTGGGGAAAAACATCAATAGTGAGTAGGCTTGATGTTTATCGTCATCAATAGTGAGCGGGATTGTGTAGGCATGTTGTTTATGGCCAGTGTTCGAGCCTAGTTAAAATATACAATTCTACATGTGGATTCTAAAGGCAGCATGGATCTAAAGGCATTTTCATATGAATGTTGTTCTCATATGGACTTTTGTCAGATCAACCTACATAAAAACTCCTTTGTGCAAATTAAATGCAACAACCACTTTAGTTTCCTTTCTTTCTACATACGGCCAGTTTTAGACCCACTGGAGTGATAGAGCGTAATCGATTTTGTCCTCAGATTACGGCATGGTGTGTAGTAATATGTATCTATTTTCAGGGGTATATGAAGAAATTTGATTGCTCTTGGAAATTATTGCGTCATCAGTGATTGCATCAGATTTATATCACGCCCAGACACTATTGTCTCGACTAACGATTAGTTGTCCTACGTTCACTGTCTGCGATGGACGATACTTTAATGAAGCTTACGAAAACTGTAAAACTGCGCGAACACACTGGCAAGCTTTACCAGAGATCAAATCAAAGTAATATAAACTGCCCCGGAAACGCTCTTGATTTAAATTCAATCGAGAATCTGGGGTCAATCTACAAGGAACTAATTTGTGTAATGGACATACGAAGTACTAACATCTGTGCTGGGTCATGTTTCATGAGAAAATACAGAAAAATAAATAATAAAGGAATTATTCGTTTTGCTTCAATTAATTTGCACTAGGGTGTATATATATATATATATATATATATATATATATATATATATATATATATTAAATTACTAAATATATATATATATATATTAAATTACTAAATTGGAATAAAATATTACATGTATGCATGCTTTCAGCGTATGTTTATTTCCTGTTCCCTACTGCATGTCCATTTTCTAGATCTTTCCAAACACGGGCGTTGAGAACTTCTGCATGCATCTATGGATTAGTTCTCTGTTTACCTATCCATAAGAATACGGATAGGAAATCTAATTTTGAAACTATTAATTTGGAAGAGAATATCATGTACAGTGCTTGATCTAAAATTGAAGAAATCGGTTGTCTTTTAATGTGCTTGTTAATAAGTTGTATTCTGACATATTTGGTGTAAATAATTTCGATAGAAATCAGAGTTCCAAGCTTTGTAAAAGCTAAAATTTCCAACGATTTTTTTACAAAGAATTCTTCAAGTATTAACGAATCACAATTTTATTAATTCTTATTCGCCACGCTTTTATATAAACTTGTTCCGTCCTTACGTAGACTTGGTAATTAGCCATTTAAGCATTAAAATAAACGGTCGCTGGTATGAGGGTGTGTTTTGTTATTCAAGTCTGGAGTTGGTAACATTTACATTCATTTTTTAAAGATAAAGAATCGTTTATATATACTGAGGGGAATATGATATCATTATATTCTGGAGATATAATTTCAGCAAATATATATATATATATATATATATATATATATATATATATATATATATATATATCTTTTTATTTAATTTTTCTTGTTCCCACAAGTGTTTCAGAAAGTGTTTTCTGGGCACAGTGTTTGTACAAACTGTCCAAATATCCTGTAATTCCGAACGCTTTCGGCTATACTTTTAGCCATTATCAAGGATGATTATATTTTTGCTTTTTAATTGGGTGTATGGGTTGTGTATATGTTTCCAGATTTATGAAGATCTTTTATTTTCCGAACACAGTTAGCATATTGTGGCCGTGTTCGTAGTTAATATTATTGATTGCTGTTTTAACTATTAGAAAATACATACATAATAAACTCATCCACATATAAAAAAAGGATTAAAAATAATGGAAGCCTTAATAATAAAAAAAGAAAAAGCCAACATTCAATAATACTAACTACGAACACGGCCACAATGTGATGTATTCAGGAAATATGAGGAAACTGTCGACTATCTTATCTCAGTATGTCCGGAAATAGGAAAAAATGAATATACCTAGATATAAAATATAAAATATATGCAATACAATATATGCAAGAAGCATCAAATCGAAACCACTGAGAGATTCTATGGGCACCAACCAGACACTGTTCCATACATAACGATGTAAATATCCTCTGTTACATGCCAATTCAAACAGACAGGGAAATAAAAGCCAAGAGACTTAATATTATCATAAAAGAAAAGAAATTCAGGAAGTGTATACTTATTGACATAGTGGTACCATGAAAATTATCGAGAAATTTTACCAAATTCAAGAATCTGGAGATCGAGATTAACAGAATGTAGGAAATGAAGAGGCTGTACAAATAATAAGGCTATGGACCTGCTGAGAAAAGAAATAGACAATTTTACTAACAGTGTCACAGGTAACATCAACATACATGTTGCCCAGAACGTCGCCTTACCTGAACATCCCATAGCCTAAGAAAATGCTATCAATTAAATGACAATTCTCCTATAGAGCCTAACTACCATAGATTGGACCCGGCTCTACATGATACTAAACATGAAATATACCATACCTAAATAATAATAATAATAATAATAATAATAGTGTGGATCCCAGATCTGGTTTCTGTGACAAATATCAGGAAACTATAGACAATCTAATCTCAAAATGTTCTGTAACTGCCCCAAATGAATATAAAAATATTCACGATAGAGTCGGGGAATATTTACAATGTGCAAACATTTGGAAAATATTTTAATAAACACTTGTGTGAAGATCACCCAGCACCGGTTACAGAAACACAAGACATCACAATTCTATGGGATTATACCATTTTTACAGAAAGGAAGATCGAAACAAATAGGCCGGATATAATTGTCAAAAACCGCCTACTAATCGATATGGTTTTCCCATCCGATTGTAATACAGATACCAAGAAACTGGAAAACTAGCGAAGTATAAATACCTGTAAAAATGTGGAAATTGAAAACAAACATCATAGTACGTTCGCTTGGAATGATAAAAAAAGAAATACAGCAACATATTGAAAATCCCTGGGACTCACAACTTAAGCAAAATACAAAAAATATCTTGATAAGTTCAGTCCACACACTAAGAACAATTTATCCATGTAACGCGAGTGATGCTATGGGAGTTACAGAAAAAAATCATGAAATATAGCCATAAGAACACCCCACTACCTGCTAATCTTCCGGCAGACTTGGTAGTAAGTGTGATCATAGCAGAAATCGAAATAATAATAATAATAATAATAATAATAATAATAATAATAATAATTGGTATGAACACTACCCAGACCCGGTTACAGAGATAGGACCTGTTAGAATTCTATGGAACTAAACAATACACACTGACAGAACAGTCAAAGCAAACCACCCAGTCATTGTTATTAAAGACCACAAACAAAAACGTTGCCTCCTTATTGATATGGCAGTCCCTGCAGACTGCAATGTATCTTTGATAATATTCAAAAAGCTGTCAAAATACAAGGACTTTGAAATAGAAATCTCAAAAATGAGGCATATGGGAACATCAAGAATCCCTGTTGTAGTTGGAGCCCTAGGATTGGTTGGAAAAGATTCCAGTAAACTAATTGAAGGGATTCCTGGAAGTCCATGCCTCAAAGAGATACAAAAAATTGTTCTGACAAGTACAGCCCACACTTTACGAAGGGCTTTATCTAATATTTTGCATAACATTACGGTCACGAAATATATTCTGTGACCAATACATTGAAACTTTTTATCACCTTCTCTCAGGGTGGTCAACTTTCACATCCAATGAGTGCTAAAATCATCATACAGAGTAAGTGAATATCTCCATTGGAGTATCTGTCATGACTACAGGATAAAATCAGTTACAAATAGAAATGAACATCATACCGAATCTCTCTTTGTGGGAGCAGATGTTACATAGACCGAACAATGCAAGCAAATCACCTAGAAATTATAATCAAAGACAGAAAAGACAAACGTTTGCACATGGAAATACCAATGTCAAAACCATCTTTGGGAAGGTTTTGAAAAAAAACGAAGCAAATACAATGAGATGAAGATGGAAAGAGAATAATAAAAAATAAGTATGTCACATAAAAACTAAAACTGTTCTTGGTGTGTGTAGAGAAAGGCACCAAATAAGAAATACAAAAAGATCATTGGTACACCTTCTCTCCGGGAAATTAAATATTCATTTCTTACAAAACACAGCCCATATCATGTGAATAGGTCCATTTATGTTTTGTTTTGTTTTGTTTTTTTTTTTTTTTTTTTATCTGTCTTTGGTTTAAGTGAAAAAAACAAGAATTACATCATTCGCCCGCCCGAGACAATTGGTTCTGATCCAGAATATGATTATAAAACGAATGCAGACCTTTTTTTTTAAATAGTAGTAATAAATTCACGGAAAAATTAATATTAAGTAGTCGAAAAAGGTAGAAGGGATAAACAGCAGCAAATATTAAATGACAAGAATGTCTTCGATCTGGAAATGCAATCTGATACAGCCGTGCAGCCCCGCGTCCATTAACATTCGTGCGGCCGTCTGTAAAAATCATATCCGGCTGATCACGATATGAATATCCTGACATTGTTATACGGAACATTTCTCAGGTAACTCACTATTATACACGTTAAACGTTGAAGACATGTTATCCACAAATGTACAAGAATGACAAATGTCACGTCGTCTACATAATATCTCAGCGCCATCTACCGTAAATGTGTAAATATATATATATATATATATATATATATATATATATATATATATATATATAAAGGTGAACATAGAAATCAACACTTAGATTCCGTCCAGCATGAAACAGACACTTTATCCCATAAATATAGCACTCATTCGGACTATATATATGTATATGCGCTTTCCTTCAGGATTCGAAACTGTGATTAGATCTGACATTCATAGAACTAATAACGGTTTCCTCTAAGAGAACGTAGGTTTGACCCTTGCCGGAGAACGCATTTTTTTTTTCTAATAAGAATTCTGGAATATTCAAGACTGTGTGCGTTTTTGTGGCATATGTCGGTCTAGAGAGACCATGATTCTGTCCCCGAATTGTTACGTCTCAGCTGCTAATGGAGCCGAACCATTTCACAGGCCCACACGGAAGTGCCAGTCACGATTGCACCGAATGTATTTTAGGACGCTTCTCTCCTGCATCAAGCCTCAGTTTTTCCTTTCCTCGTTCCATCCCACAGTGTAAATTGCGCCCCCAACTTGAGCGATCGTTGGCGACGTCTTCTCACCTCTCGATGTCCAGTTCTATTTTGCAGATATATAATTGAAACGAAAATGAGGCAGCCCTTTTGCCGCTGGACAGTTTCTTACTGCAGAATGACCTGTGGATTTAACACTCCCATCCGGCATACGGAACCGGTGCTGTTTGAGAAGATGAGTGAACAACGGTGATAACTATGGCATCTTTTGAGGAACTCAGACAAATAGAAAAAATAATTTTTGAATAGGCCGAAAAAGTTAGACTGGAAATTTAACATCGGCGGACGAACAACAGATGGCAATACATTCGCCGTTCAGTCTTATAAGAAAAAATTATCTGAGATAAAAGAATCTGACATTGAATTTAGAAGGCTTACATTTAGTTTAAAATTTGACACAAAAAATCAAAGACAAACAAACAATGACTTCCTTCAAGTCTTTATCAATGCTACTTCAGTAATAAATAACGAATTGGGCTAGATTTTCCAACGATTTTAGCTAGTAATAATACTAGCTAAAATCGTTGGAAAATCTAGCCCAAAATGAGGAAATTCCCATCACCTCTTCGGACATATAGATGGAATTGCTTTCATTAATAGGGATATATATGCCAAGTATATTTGATTATTACTTCACGGCAATAACATTTATTAGAATATCGCTGAAAGCAACATAATTTTTTAAAAAATTAATAAAACAATTAGAATGTAAGTCATTAATGAGGATAAATCATAGTCTAAATTGATATAATCCTCAAATACTTGGTCTATATGATTGTGACACTATTTAGGGTTGCGAGAAAGAAAAAAAGAAAGAAAAGGCGAGAATTAAATTTAGGTGATAAGAAGCCATCACGAAAAGGACACTATGCGATGTTATTTTTCTAACAAAGAAAAGTGGTATGATTTTATTTTCATTATCGAGGAAGTAAGACACTGGATTTAATTTGATTTATGACGACGCACCGAGTGGACGATAGCCGCCTGCCATGACAACGATAATGAAAATTTCAGGTTGGTCAAGTGGCCTACGAAACAGAGTGCTGAGAGATAATATTAATTAAGCATGCACTGACCGAAACCAAAATGTCCGTTGGACCACCCAGAGTACAAAGAAGAACAGATTAAACCCTTAACTATCTGCGGAGGTATCATTTGAGAAAAGCACCTGTTTTGTGTCGGAGCTGGCCATGATAAAAAAAATTATGTTATCAGAACGAATAATTGGCGTCCAGGTCGCCAGATGACCACCCACTTGATGCTGGCGAAAAGTCTCGATTGATAAAGTCCAGGTGATTCGGTTAAGATAAGAGTAAGGTTTGTTGTCGGGCAGAATAAAGGAAAGAAAAGAAAAAGAAAAAAAAGGAAGATAATTTTTTTTTCTTTGAGCAAGATTTTTTAAACCGTGGCCAGTCTGGCCACACCCACACTGCTGGCGGCCATTGGCTGAATGGTGGCTTGAGCGGCAGGTGAAGGTAATCATGGGAAGAAGGAGGGGAGACCTGTTAATGCCCCCCTGAAGGGATCGGTGTGAGATGCCACTGTGAGAGAGAGGGGAAACCCGTTGACACCCTCTGAGGGTATGGGTGAGATACCAAAATGAGAAAGGAAGAATTTGGGAGGACGAAAGACTTCCAAAAATGGAAATAATAATTCTTCCTGACCGAAAACAAAGAAAAACCTTTAATACGGATTTAGAATTATCAAGGAACCTCAAACCACGACAGACCCACCCCTGTTCTGGTCGGTGTCTATATAAGCAGAGTCGCAACGAGTAAGAAGGCAGTTCGCAGTTGAGTTGGCAGTTCGCAGTTGGGGTTAGACAGACATGCAAGCAGTTGCAGTCAGCTGAGAGCTCGCAGACGACTCGCAGAAAGCTGACTTAAGATTCGCGCATCCTCGACCTCAACTTCTAACCAAGAACAATATATTTTTGAAGAACGACTTAGACTCACACCACCAAGAAGATACACCAAGAACCAGTTTCTTAAAGAACAAACAACTTAAGATGTTAAGACTCGCCTAACAAACACAAAGTGTCACGAATCCATATAGCGGGTTGGGAGAAAGACGCAGTCCTGTATTAAGTAACCAGATATAAAATATTGTTATCCTTTTTAACATATTTGAACTTTTCGAGTTATTACTTTATTTTCTTTTACATATACTTGTGCGGTGTTATCCTTGTCCGGTCTCAGCTTGCATTACGGCCCGGCGACTGATTGATTTCGTCTACCTAAGATCAAATCACAACGTGGGTAGGTTAGACTAGAGATCGAAGCAGTTACTTCGGTAACCAAACGTTGGAGGCGAGCTGGGAACGACAAGGCTGATGCCGAATCTAACCAGATTCCCATCCGAATCAGCAAAAGGTTAGAACGTCACATTTGGTGCCGCGACCAATACCAAGTCACAATGGTCGTCACAGGACAGGATAGGACGGCGACGGCGCGGAGACAGACGGGGTGACGTCACAATTGGCGCCGCGACTAGGACAGCACGGCGCGCGTGCGCGGCCAGGCAGACGTCACATTTGCCGCAGCGACACCGGGGGAAGTCACATGATCAACCCAAAATGAACAAAATATGCATTCGAATGCGATCCATTATATCGGAATATTATCAAAGCTCCCTATAGACTGTCGAAACAATTGGCTCTTCACAGTAAAAATTAATACAACTTAGTGAAAAAAGTGTGATAATAAGTACAGACTAATTCATAGTCAAATTAGACGCCATACCCATTCATAACAAAATATACATAAAAATGGCAATATGGTCGAAAGTATTTCTGACAAAAATATTATGCATTTTTTAAATCTCCATGAATTTGATTGCGATTTGAAACAACGAGTAATAATGTAAAATATTAAACTGACGATTGCTTTTCATAAGACCTGTTTTAACACATAGACACACATATATTCTTCTGACACACTTGAGAGCTGTTATGCTCCAAACATGAACACCCCTGTGTCAGAAACTGATAACTTTTATGATTAACTACGTACAGTCATTTCCCAAGTTCCACATAGAGACAAACTTGTTATTATGGGAGTGCTGACCATAAGACATGGCCTGGTGTCCTTGGCAACTATGGGATCTGGAGTATGAATTCTAATGGCAATTCGAACTTACTGTTGAAAACCAAGCAAACTGGAGAAATACCTACTACCGAGGTATAACTTTGAAAATAATCGTTTCAACCATCTGAGAGAATTAAGAATTAACACTAAATCTCGGGCTAATAAACGCACACACACACACATACACACACACACACATACATATATATATATATATATATATATATATATATATATATATATATATATATATATATTCATCCACAGACTGTAAATGCTGTATCGCAGTCATTTAGTGTGGCTAGACATCTGATTGCCTCAAACCAGGATTGAAACCTGATTAATTTGGCATCAGTTGGAGATTTTCCCTAAGCTATCAGCTCTCCGCAGAGAGGTAGGTAAAATTTTATCTCTGTCTCTCTCTCTCTCTCTCTCTCTCTCTCTCTCTATATATATATATATATATATATATATATATATATATATATATATATATATATATAGTTTATGCAAACTTAGGTAATCCGTATGGGTAAACCTGAGGAGGATGATATCCAGAGAGCTCAATGTAAAATTCAGAGCAGATATGTTTGAATAAAAGACAGACCACGTTAAGATTCCATGTAATAAGCTGTGTTATATGTATCATTTTAGTTAAATGATACATATAACACACTCATATCCTCTCTCCTACCTCACTTCCTCACTTCGTTAACTTTACGTATACTTGATGAGATCCGTAAAAAACGTGTGAATTTCTTTTCATTTTTCATTTCAGCTTTTGGAAGTAAAGTCTGATGATCCAGAACCCTGTTAAAGGGGTTATGGTGAAATAGCTTATTACATGGAATCTTAACGTGGTCTGTCTTTTATTCAAGCATATATATATATATATATATATATATATATATATATATAGAGAGAGAGAGAGATGGGGAGGGAGGAAGGAGAGAGTTATAAGAATGTTTAATTTTCCAAACACGGTCAGCACATTGTGTTCATAGTTGATATTATTTATTGAGTGTTGACTTTTTCTTTTCTTTTTTTATTAATAATTCTTACATTATTTTTCGCCTTTTTATATACCCATTACTGGTAACATTTTGGGTCCACCCTGCAGATGTTCAAAATACATTTTAAAGTAAGATATTTTTGTATTTTTTGGTAAAAGATAAAATTTACGTAACTACAGTCTATATGTTTTCACTTTTCGACCTTTTCCGGGATCTTCTTACTACCAAAAATTTTAATTTGGATTTGTCTGTCCAAAATACATTAGACTAAACCATAAATATTTTGTATGAGAAATATTATATTTTGTTATCAACATTAACACCATCAGTAAAATATTTGAGATTGCCACAATTTTCAAATAAATTAAATGTTACTACAGGTTCTAAATTCTAACTTGTTACTGAGTAATGTTGCAAGCAAAATATATGGAGTTGTCTCTGTTAAAAAAAAGAAAAAGATTGTGCTTTTACGACAGTAGTTTCATACTTTCAAGTTTTTAATTTTGGAGTAATTTGCACAAAGAAGCATTTAGATGATGGCACGAATTGAAATTTTATTCAAGCAAATCTACTGTCAAAGACAGATTGTCAACTAATTGAAGATTCCTATACAATTGTTTCAACATTCGTCACAAAGACGGTTAGAAACTGGTTCATATATTGACAGAAAGGGGAAATATTACTAGACCTGGTTTTTTTAATATTTCCCCTTTTCTAGCAACATTACTGCTCGAAAAACGTACATATAAGTTTTAGATCAAAATAAAATTCTTTTCGTTTTTCATTCAAAATACTTAAATTTTAGGAATACGTTTTCACAACATCGCCCACGTGACGACGACTTGATCATATTTAAACGGAACGCTGATCTTATAAAAGATTTCTGTTATCTGTTTGAATTGGTATTGCTTTTATGTCCATCGTCTTTTTCATGTTGAATTGTATATGGTCTATGTTAATTATGTTTTATGAATATATCCTGAAGATGGTCTATTAGACCGAAACGTCCGCCGTTGACATTAAACATTAAAACAGCATAATCGCATATTAGAATTTTTGTTTGTTTTTTTTTTCAGTATATTTTTCTTCATATATATATATATATATATATATATATGTATATATATATATTCAGCAGTATGGATATTTGTTTGCGGGGATCAGACAATTTGCCCGATGATCGCAAAAGCTTGAAAACCAGGTTGACAAACTAATAACCATACACCTGAATATGTTAGATCTGTCACTGATATTCAGCGCTTTCCACTAAGTACTGCGCAAAATACATATATATATATGTGTGTGTATGTGCGCGCGTGTGTGTGTGTGATGACATTTTATATATTCTTTTATTCGACTTATGTAAGTACAGTGCATTTAATGCTTTCTGCATTACTCCTGAACACGTTGAATTGACTGTCATAAATCAACTTCATATTTACAGAATAATGTCCACGAGTTACATTCTATCACATAATCCACTGTGCTCAATGTTACGGTATGTTTTTTTTTTTTTTTTACTGGGATATTTAATCTCTCATTCAAATGTCGAAACTAAACACAGCGAATAAAAAATAAAGTATCAAACTTTGGCCAGACAAGACTTGTATCCATTTGATAGGAAGCCTGCATTAACAAGTCAACTGCCTTAACGGTTAAGAAACGAAAATCTGCTAACTACACTCATTCATAACGAACCATCGTTATCTTTGCCAACCAACCGATAAGACGCCATTTTTTTAATATCATGCAGCATTAGGAGTATTTTATTTATTGAAATACTTCGAGTAAACATTATCATTTATCTAATTCTTAAATAGAATTTCTTTCATTTTAAATTTTGGAATTAGAACTAATTATATTCTAGTTATATAGTTAGTGTATTATTTTCATTTTATTCCTAAAGAGCAAATAAAATTCATAGTGTTCGATCGATTCTCTGAGCAATGGTGAAATAGAAAATTTAAGGAAAGAAAATGTCATATTAGACTTTATGAAACTGGATAAAAAAACATTTTGTATAAATATGAATAAAATTATTACGAATAGCAAAGTGTGAAGGCACTTCGTCTAAACTCTTTCTTTACCTGCGTAAATATGATATAATCCTTGTGTAAAGAGGATATTCTGGAAATTTTATCAAACAAGAAGTAAAAATAATTGTTATAAGTCATAACTATCTGCCATTTTAGATCGTTGCATATCTCTCACTGGTTCAGCTGTCGTAAAATTCAACGTTTTAATGTTGGTCAACTTTGTCTAGTTGAAAGATTGGTGAAATATTCCTACTCACATTTGATAGGCATAGTTAATATTATTAATATTTGAAATAGATACTATAATCTATTTATATTGATGATATAAATTCTTTCGTTGCTACAGTGCCGTTGATTTGAAATAATTTGAGTTGACTATGAATTAGAGGGAGGTATATTTCGCCTTTTCAATAAAAAAATGGGATATCCAATAAGATCAGAGCTGATAACAAACAAAATATTGTCACCAATTGTTACCTTGGAAATTGTTTAATGCAATGTCTTTCTGTTATAAGTGATTGGGGTTTCTTTTTGTACAATGGGAAGGTGAAATTTTGATTAAACCACGGGTGAGCAAACTTTTCTCATGGAGGGTCGCATTATTTCTGAGCCTGTGTAATATAGGCCGAGGCACAATAGCAACTCGAGTTTCAGATGAGCAGTTTTAAAGGAAAATGCATAGACATTCTCTGTCTGTTTGTCTGTCTGTCTCTCTCTCTCTCTCTCGATATATATATATATATATATATATATATATATATATATATATATATATATATATATATATATATATGCACATTTCATTGAATACGACAGACAAGGTGCTTTTATTTAGTTTTTTATACAATATCTCATGCAATCTAATATTTTTTTCTTTTCAGATGATAAATTATATAAAAACTGTCCGAATGTTCTTTTTATCCGAGCGCTTTCAGCTATACATTTAGCCATTTTTCAAGGATTAAAAATTTTAACTGTTAAATAAGAAATAGTTTGTTGCATGTATGTTTTATAAAATGTTTTCATTTTTCAAAAAACGGTCAAGATATTGCGTCCATGTTCAAAATGTTGAAAATGGCTAAATGTATAGCCGAAAACGCTAGGATAAAAAGAACATTCGGACAGTTTTTATATAATTTATCATCCGAAAAAAAAATCATTAGGTCGCATGAGAAAATGTATAAAAAAAACTAAAATCACCTTGTCTGTCGTATTCAATGAAATGTGCATGAAAGAAGGATTGCTGTCCCTAAATACACAAATATATATATATATATATATATTTATACACGTTTCATTAAATAATATAGACAAGTGTTGTCTATTTATTTTATGTAAAATTTTTTCGTATCTTCTGATAAGTTTGGTAACATTATCATTTACCGAAAAAAGAAATTCACAATATTTATCCATTATTTTTTTAATAAAATCTAAGCTTTCGGCTTACTCAAGCCATTATCAAAGATGTAAATACAAACATATCAAACAATATATGGACACGACAGTGATGATATAGTCTGTCATTGTTATGTTTACATAGTGGATCACTAAGCAACGATGAACACGCGCATATAAGACGCTAGAAGCGAAAATCGCACCGCATCTCATGACGTCACACATGACTACACGAGAGTGAATTGGAGAATGAAATAAGGAAAGCCGTTGGTATAACCAATTGCTTCTGTTACCAATTATTGAAATTATAGACATTTAAGAATATTCTTAATATATATATATATCTTGTCAGATGATTTTATAGTGACAAGGCCTGACGGGTTTCGCCTTCTCCGGAAGTTACCGTCTGATCAATTATTGCATTCAACACAACGCAATATGAACAAAACACTATCTCCTCCTTTGAATAAAACTTCATATGACCACAATAATATTTCCAAAACAAACAATCAGATAAATATTCCTATTCAAAACAAGAAAATATCCCAGTTCAACAAACAACGTAAAAAGACTAAGAACTGATGACTTATTATAAACTGATACGCTGACAGTTAATTAAAAAGATTGAAATTCTGATGATACAAACACGAGAAATGCTGATCATCATGACAGATATTACTTTATTAGTCCATATTTATTGACTGAAATTTTTAATTCTACTCTTGAAAAATCATTTCTTTTTTCTTTATCGTTATATCCCATTTCCTCATCATTTCTCACATATAACTTAATGGCATAAAAAAGCAAAAAGATCGTATTAAAACAATAAAAAAATCAACACTAAACAAATATATATTCGCCTTCGAATTACCGAAAGCTTTCTAGCTAAGAATTGTTGTTGTTTATTGCTTTAATTAAAAAAAAAAGTGAATTAGGAGTGGTCCACGGTAAAATTCACATCGGCACTTTTGAATTTCTCTAGTAATATACGCCATACTAAAATACTGAAAATAGGAAATGCTAAAGATTAGCAATAAAAGACGAGAAGGATAAGTAAAGGAAGGATGATATATAAAAAGGAAAATTAGTAAATTTATTATATAAATTAATTTCATATATTAATATTAAATAATAATATTAATTTTAAATATTAATCAAATAAATAAAATGTTAATATACTGATATAAATTAATTAATATAAAATATTAAAAAAAATCTAAAATACTAATGATAAAATTAATTTAATATATACATTATATAAGGATTATTAAAAAGGATTAACAGTATTAACCTCTTCAGCAGTAGGGCTTTTTTTGGCAAAATCGTCCACTTTGATGGCCTTAGAATTCCAAACAATTTAGCTGTTAAATACAAGATTAATTTCATTAAATTAATTTTACTTAAGAATAAAGCATATACATTTAATATTTCTATAATTCAATTCTTGAACTTATCTATTAGTAAAAAATAACAAGTTTTATTTTTTTTAATTTATCGAAAGTATGTGGGTCCACCTGTTATATATTCAGTTTGTGGGAGTTGCCTTTGGCCAAGTATATCTATTCGATCATAATAACATTGCCTTCTCTCCTTGTCTTCTCCCGGCGAAAGGGTTACGGTTAGGGTTAAGGGTTAGGGTTAGGGTTTTATCATGGCAAGGTGTGGACATAAATCAGGTGGTCCCTTTCCAAAACCAAATGATATCTCCGAAAGATAGTTAATGTTTTATTCTTTTCCTTTTTCCTCCTCCCTTTTTTTTGGGGGGTGGTCTCAGCTGATCCCTTTCTCGGTCGATGCTCGACCTAATTCTGATTATCTTCTAGAATTCCGCTTTGTAAGCCACTTGACCATTTTGAAATTTGCTATATTTTATTCGCCGCGTCATGGCGTAATTCTGACAGATCCGAGATCTTACGAATTTCCTATCTTCTGCGGAAAAAATACTTTTCTTCGCAAATGAAAATAAAATCTTTACCACTTTTCTTTTGTTAAAAAAATAACATCGCTCAGTATGTCTTTTGTGATAGCTTCTTCTCGCCTTAAGTATTTCTCGCTTTTAATTTCCACGCTTAATTAGTTAGCCAAACGCTAAGTAGTGTCACAATCGTAGCAAGACGTAAAGAATTGACAAATTCGCAAAAAGACCCGATTGTTAAGCTCTGGAATGAAGGGAAAATTTGCTGGAAAAACTCAGAAAACCTGAGTATTCCATTTACTACTATTAGTCCATTCATTCTTTCTTCTTGCATAATTATTATTATTAATATTAGTAGATGTATTAGTATTAGTATTTCTAATATTTCTTCACGTTTTCCCAAGAGCAAGTCACAGCATCGTCTCGTATATCGCAAGTACTTTCCTTCGTAATTTCCCAATTCTGTTTTTCAGTATCATTTCTTCCGCAGAACGCCCATTTTTACAATTTTTACAAACGCTTCTTTTTAACTTTTTGCACGTTTTATTAATTTCTAAATATTTTGAATACACATTATTATTATTATTATTATTATTATTATTATTGATTTTATTTTCTTTGATTTCTGGCGTTTACACATTTCTTTCCGGGTCACGCCCAGGGACCTAAGATTAGAAATGGCGTCATGACACTTTCCACTAACAAAAAAAAAAATAAATTAAATTACATAGATAAAGCCCTTCGTAAGGTGTGGGCTGTACTTGTCAGAACAATTTTTTTTGTCTCCTTGAGGCATGGACTTCCAGGAATCCCTTCAATTAGTCTACTGCAATCTTTTCCAATCAGTCCTAGGGCTCCAAGTACAACAGGGATTGTTGATGTTCCCATATGCCACATTTTCGAGATTTCTATTTCAAGATCTTTGTATTTTGACAGCTTTTTGAATATCTTCAAAGATACATTGCAGTCAGCAGGGACTGCCGTGTCAATAAGGAGGCACCGTTTTTGTTTGTGGTCTTTAATAACAATATCTGGCCTATTGGCCTTGATTGTTCTGTCAGTGTGTATTGTGTAGTCCCATAGAATTGTAACAGATCCTATCTCCGTAACCGGGTCTGGGTGGTGTTCATACCAGTTTCTTTAAGTTTCCTTCCCGTAGAAGTTGCAGATTTTCCAGTGCAGATATTGGCCCACTCTGTCATGTCGGGTTTTATATTCAATGGGTGCCAACGCCGTGCAACTTGATACAAGATGATCAATCGTTTCTGGATACTTATCACAGAATCTGCATTTTGGGCTGACACAATATTTTAGTATATGTGCTTGATAATTCCTAGTTAGCAAGCATTGGTCCTGCGCAGTTTAAGCTTTCAACCCTGCACTACATAGCCACTGATGGATATGGGTTTTCTCTACGTCAGCTTATTTGGTACGGGCAGATTATTGGCCATGAAGCGGTTTATCTTGCCATCGCTTCTGTATCTGGTCGGTTGCATTCGTCTTTGCTGTCTTTTTTTTTAGGTATTTTGCAGTTTCAGCCGGTATATTGTGCTGTAGTTGCATCTCTACGCCCATTTGAAACTCTATTTTGAATTTGTTGGCTTCTTTCATTACGGGGTAAAGACGCTTACTACTTTCATGTTCCTTGACGCATACCATCATCCAGTCTTCTGTAGTTTCCAAATATCTTTGGAGACCAATTGTTGTAGTTTTGTAGGACAGTTCTAGAACTAATCCTCTGCCTCCTTCGGATCTGGGCACATACAGACGATCAACATCAGCTTTGGGATGATGCATGCGATAGCAAGTGAGAAGCTTTCTCGTTTTGGCGTCCATTCGCTTAATTTCAGCTATGGTCCAGTTAAGGACATTAAATCTGTATTGTACCACAGGGACAGCTAATGTGTTTATGGTTGATATCCTGTTTTTTGAGTTTAGCTCAGTATTTAGTACCAGATGTATACGCCTGTCGTACTCTTTTCTTATTTTTTCCTTCATTTGGGGGTGTTGTATGCCATCTCCTTCGCTAATTCCTAGATACTTATAAGCTTCATCAAGCTCCAGTTCCCTAATCTTTGTGACAAAATCTAAATCTATTAAGGGTATTTCTGTAATTCTACCTTTCTTAAAAGTTACTTTTGCACATTTATCTAATCCATAGTCCATACCTATGTCGTCACTGAAGTATTTTGCAATATTGAAGAGGCCTTTCAACTCATTGCCGTCTTTGGCAAAGAGTTTGAGATCATCCGTGTAGAGTAGGTGATTGAATATTTTCTTATTTATTTTGTAACCATAGCTACTGTTGTTCAGTTCATGCGTAAGAGGGATTAAGGATAAACAAAACAGAAGGGGTGACAGAGAGTCTCCTTGAAAGATTCCACGTCGGATATTCAGACGGTTGGATACGGCAGTGCCCCCGGTGTGACTAAGGTATAGTTTGGTGTTCCACATTCCCATGCTGTGCTTAAGGAAATTTAATACCACAGGGGAGACTGTACATTTTCAAAGTCTTAAGGATCCAAGAATGTGGAACGCTATCAAAGGCTTTACGATAATCAATCCACGCTGCACTTAGATTCCTGCGTCGTCTCCTGCAATTTTCCAGGATCATTTTATTTATCAGAAGTTGATCTTTGCAGCCATATGAACCTCTTCTGCATGCATCCCTTCTGTTCCAGCGGGAGAATGCTGTTTGTTTCGAGAAAGTAATAAGTACGGTTCGTCAGTACAGACGTGATCAACTTATACGTTGTGGAGAGACTTGTTATCGGTCTATAATTTTCGGGTCTTCTGTTTCAGTTGTTTTGGTATGAGGTGTAATACCTTCAGTAATCCATTCGGGATTTTATTGGGATTATTTACAAGCGTTGATAATGTTTTTGCAAGAATTTCATTGGTAGATGAGAGATGATACAGCCAGAAATTGGGAAACTTGTCATTTCCTGAGGATTTCCATTTTGGGGATTTCGTTAGAGCTTGCCTAACATCATCTGTGGATATATTTTCCCATTCTTGCAGAGGTGTATCCAGCAGTCGTTCTTCTTCACGCCGTATCCATTCTGCATTTGGGTTATATTCCTTTGGGCTGCTCCAAATATTTTCCCAAAATGTCTGTACATTATCAATCGATGGTGGCCTTTCGACATGTATAGGTGTTTTTCCAATTTCCCTGTAAAATTTCTTAAGATCTGTTCGGAATATTTTATTTTGGCGATAGAACCTACAACGTTTTTCGTATCGTCTTGTTCTCTGCGCCTTTAGCTGAAGTTTCTGCTTCAGCATTTCCTTGATTGATGGAATATCAATTAGGAATTTAATGTTATATTTCCGCTTGATCTTTTTGCATTTACGTGTGGAAATATTAGGGTTTCTGGTGAGCTCATCTAATATAGAAAGATCACATCTGATTTGTTTTATTTCTCGAATCAGTTTGGTTTTCCAAGCTGGTTCTCTGTGTCTGTTAATTTTATTTATTGTCTTGACTTCAAGCTTCCGAGTCACTGCTAAAGCTGTTGCGTATATGACGTTGTTAACTTCTGTGATGTTTCCCGGTGGTTTATCTGTTAACAGCGTTTCCAGAGCAGCATTGTATATTTTCACGATGCGCTTGTTGCAATTCGTCATATGGATTTTCGGGAGCTGGTCTCTGTCTGACAATTGTATGAAAGTTACTCTACTGAGTACTTGGATGACGTCATTTTCGCTTCGGTGATTTCAGCTTTGTGGTTTTCATGGAATTCTAACTTATTGTCACTGAAGATGACTCCAGATACATTTTCTTGATGACTGCAGGTTGTGTTTAAGGTAGAGTCTTGGGTTTCATTTCCTGGGAGATTATTTCGTATTTCATTCGCTTTAGCGTCCACCTCATCCTCTGTTGCATTCCTTATTTCTACATTCGTCTCAATAGAGTTTGAGTGCTGGGTCATAATATTTTGTCTTATATCTAATTTTATCTTATCTATTTCTGCCTTTGAGTCTGTTGTTTCGCATGATGTCTCTACGGACATTGGCAAGCATGTTTGGATTGAGGTTAGGTCTTATATCATTTCCCACCGTACTTCTCCATATTTGGTATGTTTGATTGGTGGTGTTCTTTGCTGGGTTTTCGAGTGCAGTGAAGAAGGATGTCATGACTTGTCGATACTTTTCGCGGCTCCATTTCGTTCGTTTACTTTTTATTAGTCGATTTGGTATTAAGTCACTCGGTCCAAGGTTGGCAATAATCCGGGTTTGGTGACCAGGTGTCTCTTCGTGTGTGGAAGAGTTAGTTCCAGTGGCAGACTTTTCGTCCTCAGACTGGTTCCTCTCTGAGGGACGCGGCCCTTGTTGTCCCGGTGGACGGCCGATCCGGTATGAAATATTATTCGTATTCATTGAACTTGGTAGAGATGCGTTTTAACCTTGACCGCCATGTGGTAATTATGTTCAGGTTACCAGCTTTAGGACGAGTCTCGAAGAAGATCCAAGAGCACATGGTATTCAGCGGGGTAGACTGTAGTAAGTTTTAACTTAGTATAAGTGCGAGTGACCACTCCAAGGAGGATAAATATATTTTAGTATAGAGACTTACAAAAAAAAAAAAAAATAATACAATATGATCCCTGTCAATGCGGATACATACACATGTAATTATATATATATATATATATATATATATATATATATATATATATATATATATATATATATAGAGAGAGAGAGAGATATTAGTAAACATGTACACATATACGCAACGACAGAGATAAGGGATGCTTAAAGTAAGAGAAAAAAAAAGTGAAAAATGGACACGGTTGTCCGCTTAAGGTCGGGGGGGGCGGAAAAATTGAAATATAATTTTAAAAGGGAACTGAAAAGGAAAGAATTAACTTGAGTCAAAAGAATTTACAATTATATCAAACTACAGGAAAAGTATCATTCAAAAATGGTACATTTACCATTTCATACAAATTCGGAGCATGGCAAAAGTGACCTTCCACAAATGTTCAGTTTTCCGTCGCCAATGACAGATACTAATCAAATTTTATGGGGTAGGCTGGACTTATACTACAGATTGGTAGCGGGGGATATCAAAGAATTCATTAAACAAAGGGGTAGAAGCAAAGCAGTAAAAGTTATACTTTTCCGGTCATCTCTCAACCTACTAGCCGCTAAAAGATATATTTTTAAATTTTCACTCAAAGACATGATAGTCAGAGGGCAGAGCATTGTAGGAAAATTACACATGTAGCCATGAAAAAAAATTTTTTATTATTATTATCATTATTATTATTATTATTATTATTGGGTGAGAATGGAGCAGGAAAACAAATAACGTTGGGTAAAATATACACAAATCACAAAATACCCATCATTACACCCGGTGTGATAAGCGTATACCACGTACACGCGTCACAGGTAGCTATGTACGATATGTTGGCAGGTTTTGATAAAAACAATTCATAACATCGCAGGTGATGATAATCACCTAAAGAGCAATTCACTGTACCTTCTTGATCGTTTTATCACAGACATAAAGTTGAATGGTTATACTGAATTAATTGCTATGTCTTCTGATAAAAATGTTGGTTCACGGTGTCGTGTCAAACACATTTTCGCGCCTGGATCAATCTTGCTCATTGATAACACGCCAGATTCATATGTGTGTTGAATACTGCTGCTATATCTTTTCTGTTGCTCCTGTTCTATCTCAAAATAAAACCCAAAGAAGTCATTAATTTTATCAATCTTGACTTGGCATCTCGACGTCAGTCATGACGTGTATTCCCTCTGTCTTTTCTATATTTTACTGACAGAATGAATTCTCTTTCTTGTCATTAGGATCGCATGTATTAAAGCGTAATATTTGATTGGCATTTCGGTCTCAAAGTTTTAATTTTAAATTACGATGTAATCGTAAGTTCTATTCTACTAGTTTTCTTTTTCTCTCGCACGTCTCAATTTCTTGCTTCCCTGCATCCAGCTAAGTTCAAAAATGTAAATGCAACGTCAATCGACATCATATCTTTTTGAGCACTGTTCTTTTATTATCCTTTCTCCTAAATAAAGTTTTCTGATTCTGTTTCACATTCAGTAATCCCTTGCATCTTAAAGGCATCATCGACTTGCTTGAGGTGAAATGATTGAAAAAAGGTGAATCTGAAGTTAGAAATAATTTCAAGTCAGATGACCTTGTCCGTTGAACTTTTCTCCAATTATATGTTTCCTAATCTTAAGCTGTGCCTCTGATGCGGCAATGACTTTCTCATTCTTCACAATACACTTATTGCAACGGAAAAAGAATCTAAAAAAGAAGGCAAAAGCAAATGCACTAGTCATTAAAATTATATTTCCAATTAAATATAATGCATAAATCTTACATATTTAGGATTTACTTTTCCGATGCGGAATATTTTATCAACATCATATTTCATTATTTTCGATATTATTATTAT
Source organism: Acanthosepion pharaonis (assembly GCA_903632075.3). NCBI lineage: Eukaryota > Metazoa > Mollusca > Cephalopoda > Sepiida > Sepiidae > Acanthosepion > Acanthosepion pharaonis. Next base: position 871,539 of record CAHIKZ030004943.1, read on the forward strand.
TATTATTATTATTATTATTATTATTTCCTTGGATTTCTCTTCTATACAGATTTCCTTCCGGGTACTAACCAGAGACCTAAGGTCAGAAATGACTTAATTATATATTCATATATTCCCTGATCATTTTTTTTAAAAATCACCGATATTTTATATAGATAAAACCCTTCGTAATGTCTGTATAATTTTTCGTATGTATTTAAGACATGGGCTACCAGGGATCCCTTCAATAATTATATTTTAACATTTTCCAATCAATCCGAGGGCTCCAACTACAATTGGAATTACTGATTTCCTCATGTGCGACATTTTTTTTAAAATTTCCACTCAAATTTCGGCTTAAGACATTTTTTTCATTATATGTACTTGGTAATAACATATCACTGACCAGTGACAGATTGGTTGTACTACTAATGATTTACACCCATTCATGAATTCTATAGACTCCAACAACTACAGGTTATTCCAGGTTGGTAATGAACGTGCCGTACCGTTGCCCAGAATTGGTGTTAGTAGACTTCTAATGAACAGCGACCATGTTAAATGAATCGAATATTTGTGAGAAATAGTGGAGAGGCTTTAACGCGCGTAAAAATCCTGCACCTGCAGATACCAGGGAACTCTGAACAATTATCGTGAACATTTGGCCCCAAAGTGCTTCCCATCAGACTCACGGCAATACGTTACACTTCACTGGTTAAAACGGCTCCTGCACGTTATGAATCGTTGTAGCACGTTAAGGTATACATATAATTGACTACATCCAAATACAAGTAAAGTTTGTCACCGCTTACGTCGGAGGTGACAGTTTTTGCTGCCATTGCCCAAACAGCGAAAGCGTTTCGAGAATACAGGTTTTAAACTTTGTTCACACATCCCTTCTTTTCTTCATAAGTTTCGAAATATTTTAGAAATATAAGATCTATTGGGCGTTTCCATGTCATACATCCAACCTCCCTTGCAAA
>CAHIKZ030004943.1:877500-882500 GCA_903632075.3 Acanthosepion pharaonis
AATTAAGAATAACAAAACAGTTTTGTAAGTAGAAAAATTAGCAAAATCAATTTAATAAATTATTTCTTTAAATCGAGTACAGTTATGAATTTAAACTGCCTTTAGTTCGTCAAGTGTACCTCACTTCTTTTATGGGGTTAAAATTAGAACTGTGGTAAAAATTCAACACACTTTTTATCTGTTAGAAATGGAAAAAAAAACAATTGTTTGATTTTATGAATAAAATTTCATACATACTAATAATAAATTAACTTAAAATGAAAAATATTAAGTAAACTTCGACATAACAAGACCAAGGTATCTAAATTATATATTTTTAGAGAATTTCCCACAAAAAGTTTGTTTCCGTAATAAACTTAAAATTTCCGAAGGAATTAAAATAACTGAATGTGAAACTTAGTTCAATCAAATAAGCAAAGTTATTCCAAATGTAAACGTAAATATTACTTTAAATTACTTAAGTGAACGACCTCACAACCAAAAGCGAATTTAAAACGTCTTGCTCCCTATGGAGCTGCGAGATTTTATTTCGGCCTCCAATTGTGGCTCTTAGTTGCACTAGGAGTTGGTCTGTAGTATACAACTTTATGCTGTATACCAAGACGAAATGCGTGAAATATTCAAAGGTAGTTAATTAGGTCATGATGGAAAGGCGCCAAAATTGATATAGTTTAAACTTATTTAAGGCATGAAAGAGCGAAATAATTATAAACATGAAGATTGTGTAGAAAATACTTGTGAATTAATTATTCTTTTTCCACTCATGAAAGTCATCCGTTGTTTTTTTATCATTTAGATAAAACTTTGACAGATAACAAAGATTAGAAGGGATAAGGTAGAGAATGAGAAGACACAGTCAAATGGAGAGAAAAACAGAGGTATGAGATAATGAGTAATTTTTGTTAGTAAACGCTGTGGAATTTCCAGAACTCCAAATATTTATTATTGTTGTTGTTATTGTTGTTATTGTTGTATTGTAATGGTGGAGGTTTTTGTTTATCTTGTAGTTGTATTCAATGTCTGTTGCATGAATTTCAACTACTTACATAATAATCAAATGAAAAGAATCGTTGCACTTGCATAAACAGAATGTTAAAAATATACGGATTATTGATATGAATTCTGAAAATTAAAAGCATCTGATAAGTGTTGTTTGTTAGGTACAAAATTATTTGTTTGAAATACCATGAAATTTCTGCATACGATCGATCATGACCCTCCACAACTTCCCGTATCTTGTTGCTGTGAGTAACTTTGGATCTTTTAGCAACGTTTTTGTCTTAGCCACCCAATTCATTCAAATGCATTAAACAAAATAAACCCGCTTCAAAATGTCTTGTGAGTGTCAAATTCTCCAGTCCATTTGCATTTATGTGTCGATAAAATCTCAGCTGTCCCTTTGTTCTTGTAAGTATGTTTTCTTTGCAGTTCCTATTTTAATTAAAAGACTTTTTTTACAATAGACTATCATATTTAAATGAAAAAAGTGCAAACATTTTTTCTGATATAATATATCTCGTGTAATAAATATTTGTTGATAAATCATTCCAATACAGTTTTAAACACATGTGGTTATAATCTAAATTGATAGTGTATAAACGAGGGAATTGCGCAGAAGCGCCATCACTTTTGCAAATACATCAGTCTTCATTAATATTCAGTTTGGGGTTGTTGAATTGTGTAATTGAGAGTGATTTTCTTTGGCATCATACTCAGTCTCTTCTTGTTCATGCCATTTAACGTTGGCCTATCAACTGCGCTGTTGTGTACAATTTATTACAAGAAAGAAAAGGGAAAGAAAACGAATTTATCAAGTCCTTAAGATACCCGAATGTGGTCGCTTAAGTACTTGAGAAAAACAGAAAAAAAAATTTCACAAGTTACTGACAGAACAACTCCTGAGAAATTAAGTACAACATAAGCGACATTTTTTCATACTTAATTCTAGCTGATGTTATTTTATCTTTTTATACATTTTTTAAACGGTTTCAAGCGACTTACGCTTGAAGTGCTTTGGTTTTAGTTCTAATTCGTTTCAAAAGAGGCGGCAACCGGAACATTACAGAGGTGGGGTTCCTTATGTCATTTGACGCAGGTTAAATTTAAGTTGATATATTAGCATATATATAAATATTTATATGTATGTATTCATGTGTGTGTGTGTGTGTGTGTGTGTGTGTGTGTGTGTGTGTGTGTGTGTGTGTGTGTGTGTGTGTGTGTGTGTGTGTGTGAATGAGAGAGAGAGAGAGAGAGAGAGAGAGGGAGAAAGATAAAGTGTGAGAGGCAGGGGAATGGAGCATGTAATGAAGGAGACTCTTGTGCACGGATGAATTTACGGATATTTACATAAACATTTTGAATTTATATTTAAAAACCCTTTTCCAATTAGAATTCAAATGAGATCCTGTTTTGGAGCCCCGTTTCATCCGCTTGTGTCCTTCGATTACCACTAGGTACGTCATATAACATTTTCCTACAATAAGTTAATATGAATTGCTGCCAAGAAATTTCACCGAAGAGTTTATTTTTCGTATTTTGTCTTTCTCTGCATGATTTGGAAATTTAAATATTTTTGTCGGAATATTTTAGATACGGAATTAACATTATTATAAGTTTGGCAGTTTTGGCCAACAATCGTATCTTCGTTGCTATACTCAAAAGTTTTCGTCGTTGTAACCTCCAGCCTTCTGAAAATGTTCCATGTCAGATAGGTTCTTGATGATCGTTGTTAATGAGCAGTTTTCTTAACCCTATAAAAACAAGGCTCTCTTCTCAGCCTAACACTCTTCTGGTTTATATTAATGATCTGCCTATAAATATAATCTAATCCTTGGTAAATATCTATACAGATAGTATAACAGTGTATGGGTGCACCTCCAAGAATCTAGATGACAATCGTCTGACAGCTGGCCTCTCCTCTGACAGTTGAACGAGAGGAAAAGTGCTTGTAATATTCAATACCTTCAAATCAAAGCTGATAACGTTCCATCATCACTTAGCAGACCTTGAATTTTCGCCTGTCATCATGAATGGTTTAAAACAATTTTTGCTTTGAACATTTACTACAACTCAGGTAGAATTCATATATACAATCCATCGGTAAAGCTGCTGGGAAAATGGTCGGAAAAATGAACGATTTCTTGATCGTTTCGTGACTTAGGATGTAAAGCCAATTTTATATGAGAATTAAAATCAATCTATACAAAGACTTGGTTATGCTGAAAATCCAAAGTATTGTTCAAGTTCAACGTTAGAACAACACATTTTATTGTTTCTATCTGATAGTCTGTTATATTTTCTTCTATAAGTATTAAATTATTACAGTTAATACTTACTGACGCAATTGGAAACAGTTTCCACAAAAATGTTTATAATTAAGCCAGAAGAATTCAATCAAATATCAATCACAAGATTGGTATCATACTGAATAAATGGCATTGCAAAACGCGTTATCTTGATTTACGTCGACTATATTCGCCAAATTTCTCAGTAATTCATTTGAAACATTTAGACGGCATATTTAAGCAAAATGTCTTCGCTATGTAGCAAAATATAAATATTCCATCATTATTTTTTAAATCTACATTCCAAGGATTAACGTTGGCAAAGATATAAAAGATTTTACTTGGTGAGAATAATGTATAGAATATTTCGATTTCTCTTGGGATTGATAATGTTGCCAGTAAAAAAATTTTGCTGTCTATTCATATTTATATTTGAATCCGTCCATCATATTCTGAATCTCCTTTTTATATGAGATTTGATTTCTCATGTTGGTTATTTAAAACTGTGTGTTAAGCAATATTTATTTAATTATTGTTGCGTAAAATATTATAATTAATTATTTATAATTTATATCATTTAAATTATTTATTTCCAAAGATGAAGAATTAAAAAAAATTGTATTAAATGAAAAATTTGAAATTAAGTAAACAAGTTAGGTATCAAAGGGGTTTCATATTTTTTGCATAACATACCATAGATATAACACTTAAAGTAAATTAGTACTAACGGTGTAAATATAATAATAGGTTGTGACTATATAAATAATGGGTTTGGAATCAAGGCTTATACTTACAAAGGTGGAAATTTATATATCCACTTTATAAATTAATTGATAATATATATATATATATATATATATTTATATATCCACTTTATAAATTAATATATATATATATATTAAATTATATATTATATAATAATATATCCACTTTATAAATTAATATATATATATATATTAATATATATATTTATATATCCACTTTATAAATTTATATATATATATATATATATATATATATATATATATATATATATATATATATATATATTATGATTATTTCTATTTTGTCTGGTGTTACTTCTATGAAGCCTATGGCGAAATTCAGCCTCCAGTAGACATATCTCTGCTTTAGATTGACAAAAGTTCGTAATGTCATATTATATGAATACATGTTTATTTTTATTGATGATCTTATGAAACCAAGTAATGCACAATTCTCGCCTTCTGACGCTACGCAGAGATGCAGCAATTGATTCAATGTAGTTGTTCCACCTCAGGTCAATGGAGAACGTGAGATGAAGAAGGCTCAGTGAGGCGCTCTCGTGGAGTTGGGTATCAAACATGCTGATACGAGACAGGGATGTTTCTCTATCGTGAATAAATGACAACAGTTTTGTTTTGAATGCTTTAAAATTCACAAGGCATTTCCTGTTCCAGTCAACAACAGAATGAAGGTCGTTTTCGAGACAACCGGCCAGGTTTACTTTGTCATCAATGCCGGACTTACTATTGAGACAGGAGTAGTGTCAGGTAGAGTCGTCAGCGTAGATGCCGACTTGAGAACTGATGACGACAGAAAGATCATTGATGAAGATCATAAACAGTGTAGGATCAAGGATGGCGCCACGAGGAACACCAGAGTTCGTACGGAAGAAACTGGAAGAGAACCTGCTCAAGGCAACCTTCCTTTCACAGTTACACTGGAATGATTGGA
>CAHIKZ030004943.1:887500-930000 GCA_903632075.3 Acanthosepion pharaonis
TTTAGATATGGACAACTCTTAATTCAAAAAATGAATGCCTAATATACGCACCGAGGGTGAGTCACGGCGTATTTCGTGTTCTTTGGCTGCCTGTCAAAAGCTTGGAGAGGCGAAAGGCACCGCCAAGTTATCTGAAAGCCCACTGAAAACATCATGAGAAAGAAGATTGTTTCTTCTACATTCTGATGATCAAAGGAGTTGGGCGGTAAAAAAAAAATATTTATGCAATTAACAGAAAGGGGAGAAGTTAGACTGAAAAACTTAATACCGTAAACAGACACATGTTCCGTAGAAAATGTGATTAATTCATCTGCGAAGAGAAAATCGAAACACCAAAACCTCTTGTTAGTTTAATTGTTTTTGTGCCATTGCTGATGTTCTAATTATCGTTTGGAGTAGGCGTTATTTCTTTTTGATTGTTTTTCCTCAATTAATTTCTTTGTATCACTTGTTCGTATGTCAGTTCAATTCTTCACGAATTCATCACGCCTGATCTTGAGAACATTTGGATGCATATGGAACTTAATGTGAAAAACCTCTGTTTTCGCCTTCTTATTTGAACGTGTTTACGAAATAATCTTAATTAGAAACAAAAATGGTAGAACAGCTGCATTTGATTAAAATAAAGTGACTTTCGTTCATTTGAATAATAATTATTTTTGTTATTTTTATTCTCACGATGTTTCGGCTAAACCATTCTACGACTTTCTTGATGTACAGTAATTTTCTTTTCTAGTATCAAGCCAAAAACAAAAAAACTAACAAATATGCTTTTGATTATGACACTTCTCAAAGTTATAAAAAATAGTTTTTGTTGTTTCATGCCTTTCATTCTTATGCCTTAATGCAACATGACAATTATTCACATTTTTTAAGAAAAATTAAGTTATATAAGTGCTATGAAAAGTTTATGATACAAACACCAGGAATGTTATAATACAAACATGGTGTCCCCAAAAATTTGGCATCATTTCGCAGATCAATAATTTTGGCAATTTTTGTTGAAATAACATCAAATTTTCTGTTATGGAGTGATTTCACAGTGGAGGCTTGTATTTGTACTAAGTCGGTCCTAAAATAGGTTCGACGTACAAAACGTTAGGAACTTGATATAATAGGTAATGACGCAGAGAAATCTAGTTGTGGTTGCTGATACTTTAGTATTCGACTAACTGTCGTCCGACATCGACTGACTGACCGACCCGCTGAGCGACTTTATCGCTACTCTTACTACTCCTACTTATTATAGGTGGGAGAGTCTATTAGCTATAGAATAGATGTGTTCCACTATAACATTTTCACAGAATGTGTAGAAAGAGATCTAGATTATATATATATTTTTCAGTCTCTGAAAATCTGCTAGACAGATGGATTGGGCGTGGCAGAGATGAGGATGAAATGGCCGCCGCGGTGTGATTTCTTTTTATGGGAATGTGTGAAGGGACTGGTGTATGTCCCCACTCTTACTGCTACCTTTCATGAACTCAATCAGAGAATTATTTGGCACTGGATAATGTTACCGTAGACATGCTACAGCGTGTTTGGCAAGAGCTTAACTACCGACTTAACGTGTGTCGTGCCACAGGCGGTGCATATATTGTACACTTATGAAATCGATCCCATAATAAACTTATGATGCCCAACATCTAAACTGTTCAGTTTCATTGAGAATTAGTAGTTATTAATTAATTTCTTTTAAAATGATAAAAAAATTTGGGGTACACCCTGAATATATTTATTTACAATAAATTGGAAGAAGGGCGAAGCAGTTTCAGCTGCTATTGATTACGACCAGGACACTGCCATCTTATAATCTATATCTCTAAAACAGAAAATATCTGTGTGGTCAATAGTTTCTTCATATGATTCCATCCTAAATTGCCATTTGATCAACCTTTGATGCAAAGATTGTGAGGGAAATATTATTGAAGCGTTAAAAGGGAACAATTCCCGAAGAACCTCTTATTAACTCCACTTTTACAGTAAACGTGCGAAGAAGGAGGTGGAGGCGTTTATGCGTTTGCACTTGCGGCTGAATCAAGCGCTGACGCTTCATAACTGTTTTTGTTTGCTTATTAGATTTGTGAACAATCCGATACTATTTGAATATATTACTATATTACTACGGCCATAGGAAATTTACTGAATATCTAAAACATTGAAACAATTTAACCCCGAGTAACAGACACACAAGGTTTTATCGATTGATGGAATTTCTTTATTAAGAACAATCAAAAACTTGCGTGGAGTAGCTTAGTATACCAACGGATGATGGATGCAAGCGGGAACGCAGACATACATTTCCAGACAGTGGGGGGGATATATACAAGAGGTGCGGTAATACAATTGCAGCCATGTACAGCCGGTCAATGGAGGTTACCTGGGCTAGTGAAAAGTTAAAGAATGGGTCATCCCAACTTCTGTCATAATTCTCCGATATTTGTGGCAAATGAAAGCAATTAGTATTGTTCGATAAAAATAAATAATCAACATAAAAATATTCACGTTCATTATTAATAATAAACATTCAAATATTAAAAGTTTTTAATAGATAAGTATGATATAGAATAAGAACTGAATTGAGAGTTGAAAGTAAAATGTAAACATTGAAAGTTTACAATTTAAAATTGTGACATAAAACAACATGAAAAATTGGAAAAAACGAAATCAGTAGTTGGACAGACAAACCATATCGGTAGTGTTCAATAAAACTTGCTTGAAAAAATTATTGCTGCCTAAATACATCTCATATATATATATATATATATATATATATATATATATATATATATATATATATGTGTGTGTGTGTGTGTGTGTGTGTGTGTGTGTGTGTGTGTGTGTATTTATGTATGTATATATAGCTAATAACCCACTGCTATATAATCCAAGTGAATCCTAATAATATAAAATATTAAAACTGATCCACAAAGAGAGATCTCAATGTATTTATTATAAAAGAGTATATAAATTACATATAATAGTAATTTAAAATTACCTCATAGTTATAATCATTTCACCTTACAAATTAATATTTGCATGTAAGGATTTTCAAACCGATCAAGGTAATAAGATAATATAAAATGAAATTCTTCTATTTGTATCCTTACTATACGGTTTCCATATAATTTATTTATCATTTATTTGTTTTTAGATTTATTTATATTTAATACTTGGTTTAACGTTATTACTCTATACTTCTATTTCTATTTATTTTCATGGTTATTATTTTATTTAAATTCTCTTAATTTATTTCCATGTGTTTATAAAATGTATTTAATCTTTTTTTCAAATGGTATTTTATTCTTTTAAATGGTGTTTATTATTTTTATATATATATATATATATATATATATATATATATATATATATATGTGTGGGGGGTATATTTGTATGTTTATATAATTAATAATTATATCTATTTCTCTTATATAATGTTTCTATATATAATAATATTATTATATGATAATATAATATAGTGATTATATATTATTTAATGATAATATGATAATTTGCATAATATAATAATAATAATATTTAATATTAATAATACTTTAATAATAATATTATAATAATGTTATTGCATGTAGTTATGTAATAATATTTTGATGTCAGTTATCAGTTATCTCCTGTTAATTCCCCTCAACCAGGTATTGAACTGGATCTACCACTGTGCCATGTGGATGAGGATGATAGTCCGAACAATGTAAATAGTGTAGTAATTTTATGTAATGTAATAATGTTATTTAATAATGTATCGATATGTATAATAATATAATAATATTATTTAATATAATGATATTTGGTGTAATGATGTTGATTACTTAATATGTAATATGTTGTATTGATGTGAGATATATTGATATATAATATAAATATCAAATATCATTTAATAATATAAAAATAATGTTATTTATTGACAATTTATATTTCATATAGTATTATTTAATATAATAATATTTAATGAAATTTAATTATAATGATATTATTAAATATAATATAATAATATTATTTAATAATAATGTAATAATTCATATAATATAATTATATATATATTATGTATATTTAATTATTATATAACATTTTTCCTAAAAAGAAAAACAATTTCTTTTTTATTATATAAATAATTTTGAAATAATTGTATTTATTTTCTTTTTAATATGAATATATAATTATATCTCTCTTATTATTGAAGTAATAGTGAATTTGTTAATATAAGATAAAATTTTTATCTTCCCTAATTTCCTATGTCTACTTTCCTGATAGAAACTGAGGTGAATATTCTAATATAAGTCAAGGTCGCATCTCTATCTGTCACTATCCTAATGTCTATACGTTACTACTCTTTCTTTACCTTCTTTCTTCCTCTTTTGTCTTGTCACTATTTCTTTTGCTTTTTCTTCTTTCTGTGTTTCTTCCATTCTTTTCCTCTGCCTTGTTTTAACATTTGCTTTAGGCCTAGTTTCATGTTATTTTAACTTATTACCTTGATCGGTTTGAAAATTCTTACAACTAAATCTTAAATTGTAAGGTGAAATGATAATAAATATGAGGTAATTTTAAATTGTTATTGTATGTAATATATATATATATATATATATATGTGTGTGTGTGTGTGTGTGTGTGTGTGTGTGTGTGTGTGTGTGTGTGTGTGTGTGTGTTTCGTTAAAGACGAATGAAATGGTAGCGTAATTACTCTTTTTATTTAATTTTTCTATTCTTAGGACACAAAGCATGTGAAAACTGTCCAGAAAAGAAAACATTTGTACGAACACAAAAAAATAAAAAATAAATAAAAAGCTTAATCGCACTACCTTGCCAGTCGTCTTTCATGAAACATACATAAAAGCAAGATAGCTGCCTAAATACCCATTTATCACACTACACCACGTGACACCCAGCTAGGAAAGTAACACTAAAAGATTCAGAAAAAAACTAGTCTTATGTCAAATAAAAACAACTAAAAATGTCATCGAACATTTAAATAATAATAAGTCAAAAAACATAACGAGAGAGTAAAAACCACCTTGAACCTAAGTATTCAGAAAGACCAACTTACACACAGTCAAATAATTAGAACAAAGCTTTGCAATCTATGACAAGGAAACATTTTACTACCTAAAAGCATTGGTAAATATATAAACATATCTAGTTATAAATTAACAAAAACAAGATTAAATTCCTTACTCTCGGTCCAAATTGCCCACTCTAACCTAAATTTTACCTAATAACAAAGAAGAGCGAAATTGAAATTCTACACCAGTCACTATCCCAACTTGGGACCAGCGGAGAAATAACAATCCATTCAGACTTGAGAGACCACTTCGACATCTCTCCTCGCAACATATCCATGCAAAAGAATTAAAAAAATCCTAATACCGTCATCAGACGAGCCGACAAAGCTAACGCATACAGAATTTTGGATAAAGCAAATTATCAGAGAAAATTACAACACATCATCAACGACCGATCTAAATTCAGTAAATTAAATAAAAACACCACGGAAACCCTAAACAAAGTAATAACATCAAACAACGTCAACATTACGTTCCATGAAAATCTACAAAATCATCGGAGACGATCAACCAGGATACCTATCCGGAAATAAAAAATCCATAAAACTATTAAGCCATTACTTCATAGATCCCAGCACCTCTCTACGAGCTGTCAAAATTCCTTAAAGTTAGCATTACCTCATAACTACCTACCAAACATAGCATCACATCAACTCATCAATTCGTTCAAATTCTAAAAACTATACAATGAAACCAGAGTACTTTTGCATCACTCGACTTTGAAAATGGATTTACTAACATCCCCGTCGATGAAACTATCGACATAATCCTTAACTCTGTGTATAAATATAATTCCATTTCACCTCCATCCATCAAATCAAATATCATCAAAAAAATTATAAGCATTGCTACACAACTAAAGTCCCTTTCTTCGATCATAATGGCAATATCTACACCGAAACTAATGGTTTCCATAAGGGAAATCCTCTTGGTCCGTGTGTTTCCCCTCTATTACATGTCGCACGTAGAAATCACGCAATTTAAGCAACTTATTAAACATAAAATATATGTCCACTCCATAGACGATACTGATAATCACAAAACCACATTCGAAAAAAGGTGTGTTGTTAACTTTACCTATGCACTTATTCAAAATATAAACTCCCATAATTAGACGTTCTCGTAGAATTCAGTAATAACATATTCACCACTTCATTAAACAAAAGACCCACTGGCAAATACTCTTAGCACATTAATTTTAAGAGTGAATGCCCATTTAGATATAAAAAATTTCCTGAAGAGAGCACACGAGAATTCATCCTCTTGAAAACTCTTCCTTAAAGAACTCAATAATTTAAAATCGACTTTAGTTAACAAAGGTTTTCCTAACTATGTGATCGACCACCGGATGAGACTATTTCTTTCTAAAGTAACTAATAGCGATGCTGAACATACAGATAAAATAATTGCATTGTCTTTAAGCAAAATGAATGTTCTTTAATAATACCATAAAGAAATATACAACTCCAGTTGGGAAAAACAAGAAAATTAGATTAATTATCAATTACATAAAATGTAAAACTGCTAGATTGATTAGAAATAACACAAACATGGAAAAATCAAAACTACAAAGAACCAACATAATTTACGCGTTCAAATACGCCTTACGGAACCAAATAATTACAGTGGTCACACTACTACATGCCTATCTATACGACTTACGTTACACCTACGTGACTACAGCTCCGTTAGGACTAATTTAAACCCACAATAAAACCTACCAAACTCCATCCGAAACATAATAGTAGAAAATGCAAATATTCTCATGTAAAAAAATGAATTAAATTAATGGAAGCCATAATAATAAAAAAAGAAAAGACAACACTCAGTAGCATTCATTATAAACACGGCGACTATGTGTTGACCGTGTTTGGAAAACATTCCTATAAATTCAGACACTTACATAAAAATCCACACCTTCAGTTAAAAATGAAAAAATAAAAATCGTCCTTGATAATGACTAAGAAAATAGCCGAAACCGCTCCGATATGAAAAACTTTTGGGCAGGTTTACACATTTTGGGTCCCGAAAAGAAAACACTTGCACGAAGAAAAATGAAATAAAAATCTTAATTGCATTACCGTGTCAGTTATCTTTAACTAAACTTGTATCAAAGAGGGATTGCGTGCAATTTTAGTTTTTCGAAGATATGATATATAATTGTAAGTAATTTCATTTTTCTTCGTTCACACACACAGACACACACACACACACACTTACACACACACACACATATATATATATATATATATATATATATATATATTTGGCGATTTTATTTAATAAATTTACTTACTCTCAAGATATTGTTGTAACACCCGTGAAAATGGGATGTCAGCTTTATTTTCATTTTTGCGTAATTTAGACGACAATTTATCCATCGCTCCCTGTAGACCTGGTATTGCGGATATGGCTGCCATATTACATTTCTGCTCTAATCTGTCTCTTGTAAAGACAAGAAATGCAGATGAGAGTATAGGACTATGCTAGCACTTAAGTATGTTATACTGTGTACTATTATTCAATCCCAGAATTGTAAATAAAACTTAAAATTTAGAAAATCTGCACGGATAAATCTCTATAGATGATCGATCCTCTGTCCTCAGATTGACATCCCAAACACACTGAATTGTATGTATTGGAGCTCCCGCTGTGAATGCCAAGCAGTACAGCGTACCGTTTCAAAATTTCAGGTTGAGTGATTTGCGTCATGGTCATCTTTTGCTAACAGACAGTGACCAGCTGACCCTACTATACTGTACATTCGACAAAATCAAAAACAAACAACGCGAATATGCGTGAAATTAAAAATATGACATGACGACAAATTATCCTTCAGCCCTCTAAATATATATTGTTTAAAATTGTGTATTTTTATATTGGAATAATAGTCAATATTTTGATTGTAAGTTTTACGTTTATATGTGTGAATGTATTTTCATTTTTATATGAATATGAATATAAAAGTGTAAAAAAGACATGGTTCTGTAGCAGTGAGTAGCAGTCAATGTAAGATAATGGCACCTCGAAATTGAAAAAAAAAACAGAACCAGCGTGAAACTACTGCACTATATCTTGTAAGAATTTATATCAATTCAGAAATAATTTTGAAAAAAAGAAAAAAAGAAAGATCTGACGAATCATATAATTGCCTACGTCATTAATTGATAAATCCTAATTTGAAACTACTTTTAAGGCCTCTATTTATCTAGCAGTACTTTTGCATAATTTGACTCTGGCTGACAGTTCTAGAAAATAGTTTTACATAAATTGCAACAAAAAAAAGTCTTGATTATTTATTTTTTTGCATATATATATATATATATATATATATATATATATATATATATATATATAGGTACCTCCAAATATTCACTGAAAAAGATCATACATGATGAAAAAATTCTATAGTTTTATCACCAAAATCTTTGTGGTTTTATTAAGAAGAACGATGAAAAATATTTTTGTAATTAATTTTTTTTTTCATCCTTTTAGAACTTTCACAATTTTAATTCTTTTTTTCTTGTGTCAACTGGTGACCATGAATTAATATAGGAAATTTGAGGGTCTTTTTGCGGAAAAAATTCTTGCAAATCACAAATGAATGAAATTATTTTTTAAAATGTTAATTTATAGAATATCTTGGTAAAAAATACTTCTTTATTTTAGAATTTATATCATCAATTATTCCAGTTACCGAAAATCTACTCTGAATTGTAAAATAAAAAATAACATTAATTTATTCGAAAAGATTTTAATTTAATACAATTCATTAATGGGCATTTAAATTCTTAAAATAATATTTGACCTATTTAATTTTGTCCTAGGAGGTGAATTATTATTTTTAACTATAAGGTTAGAGGTTTTAATTTTTTTGTAATAAATAATTAATCTAAGTTTTTTTGATATTATCAACTGGTGTTATGCATTTTTTATTATGTTCTTAATACTGCATTCATTAAGGAATTGTATTCCTGATCAATCAAAATTCTTGAATAATTATATAGGTGACATTACAACATGGTTGACACGCAGACTCACTCTACACCTTTCTAACCATACCGGACACTATTTGTAACATACTTGTTGACAATACTAATATAATAGCATCATCTACATGCAAAAAAGGCTGAAAATAATGGAAGCCTTATTAATAGAAATAAAAATACCAACACTTAAAATTATTAACTTTGAACATGGACATAATATATTGACCGTGTTTTGAAAAATTTTATAAAACATACATACAACAAACTATTTCTTATTTAACAGTTAAAATATTTAATCCTTGAAAATGGTTAAATATATAGACGAAAGCGCTCGGATAAAAATAACATTCAGACAGTTTTTATATAATTTATCCGAAAAGAAAAAAAATATTGGACCGCATGAGAAATTGTATAAAAAAACTAAATAAAAGCACCTTGTCTGTCGTTTTTTATATATATATATATATATATATATATATATATATATATATATATATATATATATATATAATATCAATTGATAATTGGTAGGGATAATTCCTACAGGGAGGACATTAATCCAAAGAGACCTCAATGTAAGTAACGGAATGAAACACACTCAGTTTTCTGGTAAATCTCTCAAACTATAACGATTTTTATTTTGACATAGAAAGTACCGTTTTATTAAATAATATTAAAGAATATGGATTGAAAGTGGCATGATCTATGGATCCCCTCTGGTTAATTTACAAATGGGCATCTTCAGTCTACCACCTATACTTAAAATAAACTGGTGTAAAATATGAAAGAATTTAAAATAAGTGAATGTATAAATAAGTTGGAGATGATATTAACTAGTTTCAGTTAGAGTTTTAAAAAGAGCAGCATTTATATGTCTAAAGCGAATCACCAGCATAGAAACTGAATGAAAGTCTAAATGAAGCCCTCAATAAATTAATAAAACTAAAAATACATACAACTTCAAGATGTTTGCTTATTTTGTGTATATTATATATAAATAAAAGCTCCAAATGAACACGTTAAAAATCAAACAAATAAGAAAATAGGTATATTTATAAATGTTTCTCCACTTTTAGATTCAATACTTTGATTAACAGAAGATTAATTATTTATTGTCTTCCTTTGCTGATGTTTAAATATATACATTGTTTTCTTGGAAAAAAATCAAGTATTATTGTTTTATATTTTAGTTCTGTGTGACAGTATGAGTAGTCTCCCTTGTATCATCAAAAATATGCTTTGGCGTTTTATAAATCGTATCTTTTGGAACTGAATTGCGTTGTGCCGTTCGTGATTTTGACCCTTTTTGCTAAAACACCGGTAAACTGGCACAAGGCCAGGTTAAGTTTTGTAAATTTCATTTTGATTTATCTCTTAGGTTTTCTCTCAACAACATATGCAAATTCATTTTCTAATTTTTTTCAACAGTAAATTAGATATGTGAATAATTGAATTACAGTTGTCGCCCCTTTCCTTCGAAGCGTATTTACAATAAATGCAATGACTGCTGGAAATCTTGAATACCAAACAAATATGTATAAATATAATTTATTTCTTTACATACATGTCTATGATAAAATTCAATTAATATATTAATTAAAAAATTTACAAAAATAGCATTTAAAATAACAATTAAAACAAAATAATGTAATAAATTGATCCACCGTCTCGAAATTGAGTTCCTAATTTGACATTGAGGTTATTTTTTTCTTACCTTAGTATGCCGGAAAGGCGTTTAAAATAACAATAGGTCTTCTCATTAGACTCATTCAACATATGCAAGCGGACGATTTTGAGAGTATTAGAAATCCTACCAGAATTCATTATTGGCGGCCACAATTTTCACAACGTAAAATGTAAATGACACTGTGTTGATAGCAGACACAGAAAAGAAATTACAAGAACTCCTCCAGAAGGTAGTGAAAGGAAGCGATGTGAAAGGACACAAAATAGTCTGCAAGAAGACAGGGTATAAGATTGTTAGCAAAAGGAACAGTCAGACAAACTAATTAAATATTGCATATATCAAAATCAACTATGTACAACAATTTCAAAATCTGGGAAGCGTTTTAACAGAGAACGGAAAGTGCGAAACTGAAATCAGAAGGCGTATAGGGATATGCCTTCCCAAAGCTAAGTAAAGTATTAAGAAACAGAAAAACTTCGTAAGGAACAAAGAAAATTTTGTGTAATATCTATTCTTCTGTATGGCATGGAATGCTTGATAATTAAGAAGAGACAAGAAGCAATAGTATGTATAGCAGGGAATGCTGGATAATTTAGAAAATTAGCATGTATGACAGGGAATGATGGATAATTAAGAAGAGACATGAAGCAATAGAAATTTAGTCCTACAGATGGATACTGAGAATGACATGGACCAAACATGTGAGCAACGATGAAGTTCTAGAGAGAATGGAAACAAAAAGGGCACTTATACTTAACATCAAGCAGAGGAAGTTGTCATTTCTAAGGCACATAATAAGGAAAGAGGGTTTGGAAAATTTGTTACTCACAGGATAGATTAAAGGGAAAAGGGACTGGAGAAAAAACACATAACCACCTTGTCGAATTTGGGAGAAAGAACAAAAAGACAGCATTTAGTAAGAGCTACAAAGGACGGGAAATTGTGAAGAGCCATGATCGTCCTGAATGGTTACAGCATATAAAAGAATAAGTATGCTTAAAACCTTCACCTTTTCACTTGGAAGAAGAAATGAAGTCTTTCTCTTTTTTTTTCTTCCTAATTGCCACCATCACCACTCTTGATGTTTTGTTGCCGTTATTAAAAAAAATAGGATTTTTTTTGTTGTTGTTGTCTGTACGTGACGCCGTATAACTGAATCCGAAGAAAAGTAACCTTGAAGATACTGGGTTGTAAAATAAAAAAAAAAGACATCTCACAATATTAGACATTTTGCACATTTTCAACTTCAGATTATGTGTTAATCGAAAACTTTACCAATTTTTGCGAATGGGATTTGTAGAGAATTTCTGTTGAAAACATATAAATACTTACCTTTTGATGTCGGCATAAACTTCTATGAACTTATTCTGATAATCCAGTCTTTACTGGGTTCAAATTTTCCAATCTTTCTTATAACGGATAAGAAAATAACCGTGTAAATGTTATTCTTTGGATGGTGTCTTCATCTTTACTGTTACTTTTACAACGTTTCGGCGGTTGCAAGCTCCGGCTTTCTTCAGGTGATATTTGGAATCTTTAATTCATGAGGTTAGATAGTTCTAATTCCACGTACCATTCCCTTGGATATCTCAGTTTTAGTTAATTCGCCTTGATAACTCCAATTTTCGTTCTCGCCACTGACGCCCGGTTTGGACTCACAACTTTTTGGACAAAGAGTCTTGATCCAAAATGTTGTTCAATCTCTGGTCTCAGTAGAGGTAACAGAAAATTGGGGCGTTATCAAGGTGAATTACCTAAAACTGTGATATCCAAAGGTATGGTACGTGGAATTAGATCAATCTAACCCCGTGAACTAAATAAAAGTTTTGGTTCGATATTCGAAAAACTATCACCTGAAGAAGGCCGGAGCGTACAACAACCGAAACGTCGTGAATGTGATAGTAAATACGAAAACAACAGTCCGAGCAATGTAAATTGTGTAAATAGTTATTGTACCTCATCTCAGAAATATAGAAAGATGTTACTTAAAAACTAAACCACAGATATTTAATCTTAAGAACGTTTCACTTGACTGAAAATATTTTTCACGCAAATATACTGGTTTAATATGAGATATAATAGATTTATTAAAGCATATGTATTTTTGTTTCATGTTTAATATTGCAATTAATCGTTGGCTAATTTCGTCAAACATTAAAATTAATCCTACAAAAGTTAGCTCCCTTGCATCGAATGAATAAGATGTGCGTGTGTGCTTGCCGCGCTGTTTTTCTATGCTTCAAAAGAGAAAATATTTCAGTAGCAGGAGCTTCCTTAACCACAACGAACTTTTTTCGGTCAATGCAATTTCAAGGGAAATAACCCCAATAAAGTGTTGTTTTTTTGCTCCAATTCAAATAACTTAAACGTAATTATTTAATTTTTTATTATGTTTTTACATCGGGACATGCATTAATTCTTTTAATTATTTCACTCCGAGCAAGGCAATAAAGCCACTAAGACAGAAGGGGTTAATGAGTGATAGATAATATGAGAAAATATTATTATGGAGAGGGAACAATAAAAGAAGAGGAATTATGAATACAGAAGATAAAGATAGGCATTGCATTTAAATTTTTGAAGAGCAAAACTTGACAGGGAGAAAGGAAGCCGGAAGAAAGTTCCACAAGGATGAAGTCCGTGAGAAGAAACTGTTAGTATATAACTTACATCTAGTTATTTCAACTGAAAAATGATGATACTTCTCCGCCAGTCTAGTACTGCGCTTAAATCCTGGGTACCCTAGAGGAAATTTCGTCAGGACAATTGCCATGAAAGTATTTCTAGAAAATACTCAAGGAAGCTAAGTTACTATAGTGGAAAGTGACTGAACTCAATGTGCCAACTCCAGGCCAATAACATTGCAGATTCTTCTTTGGATTTTATCAAGAATCCCTAAATATATAACAGGAGCACCCGACCAGATGCAAAAGCAATATTGAAAGCATAGATGAATTGTAAACTTATAAATATATAAAACAGATTCTGGGAGAAAAATTGATTAACACGACACGATGAACCAGTTTTCCTAGCTGCAGACTTAGCAATTGATTCAATATATTTATTTTTTCATTTCATGTCAGCGGAAAACGTTAGTTGGAGAAAACGCAATGACATACTCTCCTGGAGATTAGCATCAGTCATGCTGATGGAAGGCAAAAACGGATCTATCAGAGAATTAAACAAGAGCAAACTATTATGCCATTACTTGCCCCATTTAACAACATATTGTAGGTTATCTTTGAGATAAACTACTAATTTGACCATATCTCACCAATCATACTTACTATTACAATAAAAGAAAATGGTTGTGTCATCAGAATAAATACCAAGTTAAGAACTGATGCCACAATGAATGTCATTTAGGAAAATTAAGAACTAGTCTAGATAAATTTCATTTCGCGATTTTATAAGAAAACTTGAATCAGTTCAAAATTCGTCCAGAATACCATAGCATTTCAACTTGTGTAAAAACCAGTGTGCCAATTTCTGTCAAATGCTTTCCAGATACCCAAAACAACAATCCCTGCATCAGCATTCTTATCTAAAACTTCGTTGACTCTTGTCAGCAATAATGCATAAGCAGTTGACCTTCTGAAGCGAACGCCATATTTCATGATGGATATCAGAAAAAGAGTCAAATATCGAAGATAACAAGCGATTTTTATGGAGGACATAATTTTAAGTGCAGTTGAAGAAAAAAAGGCTTAAAATCTAATGTTATAATCTAGAAATTTGTTGGAATATGATGATTC
This sequence comes from Acanthosepion pharaonis, assembly GCA_903632075.3. Lineage (NCBI taxonomy): Eukaryota > Metazoa > Mollusca > Cephalopoda > Sepiida > Sepiidae > Acanthosepion > Acanthosepion pharaonis. Next base: position 902,007 of record CAHIKZ030004943.1, read on the forward strand.
TTTCTTTTGGGATATGCGTGTGTGCATCTGTGTGTGTATATGTGTGTATGCGTGTGTGCATCTGTGTGCGTATGTGTGTGTATGTATGTGTGTGTATGTGAGCACGTGCGTGTGTATATTCAGCTTGGTCAGGGGGTTTAACTGTCCCCAAGTCTTTGCATATTCTCAGCATTGGAAGCGCCCCTGGCTGCCATTTGAACTGGGGTTTCAGTTGCAAGGGACGGTTCCTTTCTTCGCTGATGTCTTGGCTCTTTTGATTGCAATCTCGTTCTCTGTTGATGGAGATTTCTTTTTGCGAAGCATACTACAGCTACATGCGATAGGAAATAATAAACTACAGAAGAACTCAAAATTGATCGCCGCATTTAAATATTGCATTAATATTACCTTTTAAAAGTTCAACGATAATTCTTCTGCAGCCACATAATTTAAAGACAAATTGATGTACGTAGGTCCTTACTTTTCGTGCAAACAATCACTTTTATTTCCTGTGGGACTTTCACTGGATTTTTCAGTTAATTTCGGTTATTTCCAAATTTATTTCCAAGTTATAAAAGTAGTTATCGTATAAAAAATTCGACGCGAAAAATCACGTAAAAAATCGCCGAAAACAATTGCAGTAATGAAAACTTGCAAATACAAAATCTCATGTTTGTGGATCCGGATCTGGTTCAGAATGTTTTTAATTTGCTCACGGAGTCGGCCTGATTAATAATGGTATGATATGTTGGGCTAAAAGTGACATAGTAACATTCGCATTTATTTATGTAGAAGATAATATAAATAAAAGACAAATATAAAACTTTCCCAATGTTATTTGTCATTCCTAATGTAAATATTTAAAAATAAATAAATAACCTTATTTATGAACATAGGAAATATCTAGATAACAATTTTTCCAATACAAACCGAAATAATTTCAGCCACGATTTCGACCTCAAGAATGTTATACTTATTAAAAGAGATCATAACTTATTTAGATAAAATACCTTGAAGGTGCAATTATCGATTCCTACCAAAATGTTAACTTACGCCTTAGAGTTTTCAGATTTCTTCTTTCTTAAAGGAAATACTTATTTCACAATCTAAAATACATGACCATTAAAGTTTAGAAAAAAGATAACTAAAAAGTTTTATATTTTTAATAATAATAATAATTTAATGAATACATAAATAATTAAACAAAAAATAATTAATAATTGTTTTAAAAAATGAATAAATAAAAATTCAGCAACAATAACATTTAATTTATTAGACAGTAAATTACATCACTTAGCGTCCTTCATAGTTTACAAATCCTTGCACAACTTTAAGTACATTTTAGAACGTTCTCGAATTTAAAATTTGAAAACTTGACAATATCCTTCTACACCTTTCTTCTATTTATAAATGCAGCTTACAAATTAAAAACAAAAAACAAAAACAAAACCCTCTACCTTGATAAGATCCCTCAGGGGATGAAACGAATTTGACTGAGTTCATATCCAAATGATAGCTTAAAATCTGGTTGGTTTGGTAATATTTAATCAACTATTAATTGTTTCTGTTTTAGACATTACACACATTAGATCCTTGCAAGCAGAGAACAGACTCTGCACTCTTTATGCTGAAGATCATATGAAGAGGTAACACCAGTGCGTGCACTGGTATTACTTATATTATTGAATGCATGTGAGATATGGATGCTAACAGCTGAGCTATAAAGAAAGATGCATCTAATATAAAATCTAATGCTATCTTGGGCATCTCGTACATTGACTACATCACCAACAATCAGGTACGCAGTAAAACACATTAGACCCCACGAAGACCATCTCACTACGGTGAAGAAAAGGAAGCTGAGATGGTATGACCATGTAAAACGATAGGATGACCTTGCAAAAGCAATCTTCAAGGAACCCTGGTGGGACGTAAGAGGAGGGGAAGACAGAAGAAAAAATGGCATGACAATATCGAGGAATGGAATGCCTTAAGGATCCAAAATATCAAAGACTTTACGCTAATCTATCCAAGATGTGCTGAAGGTTCTACCTTTTTCCTTGCAATTGTATTATTTATACTTGATCTTCGATATCCTTTCTGTTCCAGAGGAAGAATGATTGAGAAAAGAGTAAGTACAGTTCGTCAGGAAAGATGGGATTTTTATTGGCCTATAATTTTTTTTTCCTCTTCTGTTTCACCTGCCATATGGCGATATGTAATACCGTTAATGATCCATTCTGGAATTTCATTGGATTCATTAATTAGCATTGATAAAGTTTGTGCAAGAGTCTTATGGATTGATGACAGATAATAGAACCAAAATTTCGATGCCTTTTTATTTCCTGAGGATTTCCATTTTTGCTATGTTGTTTGAACTTGCCTAACATTATTCTTGGTTATATTTTTCCATTCTTGTAGAGGTTTGTCCTTCATTCTTTCTTGTTCTCATTTGATCCATTCTGCATTGGAATTATATTCCTTTGGATTCCTCGAAATGTTCTTCCAAAATGTTTGCCCATTGTGGCACCTTGCATTATTAGAAATATTCATAGAAATATGATTTAATTTTTTCTTACTCGGTTTACTAAACAGGTTGTTGATTTTTTTTAAAACGGAAAATAATTGAGTTGAAAATAATTCACTAAGATTGTACTTGGACGATCCTAAGGGAAGAAGAAGGAAGGGGAAAGAGAGAGGTCAAGAAATACAAAAAAAAAACGGTCATTAACAAAAACACGAGTCAGAAAGATATCTTAGCTAGCATGTTGACCGAATTTTTTTAAAGACAATTGGAAGAATAGAATTAGAAATAATAAGAAGAAAGAAAGGGAAAAAAGACATGATATCAAAACGGGCCGCTTGATGGAAGCCAGATATCGGTCAAAGCACCTAGCCTACTTTTGCATGGAAAGACACCTTATCAATTTGGATAAAGAGAAATTTTGGGAACAATGAAACAATCTTAATCAGAGAAAAAGTGTCTTTTGGGTTGAGGGGAGTGACCGGTGGAACGGTATACAGGCTCTGACCTGTTAAAATTAGAACCCCACAATAATAAAGTGGAGACATTTTCAATGTAGATAATTAAGATTTTTGACTATCAGGAAAAACAAAGAGGTAAAAAAGAGGGACAATTGCTTTTTGGCTCACAGAGGGCGCCAAGAAGGCGGAAAAGATTCTTTCTGAAGTCAAGTCTAATTAGCGGCGGGCTGTTTGACAAAGTCCAGGTGAGAGAAGGCCAAGATGGTCATTTTTTCGTAAAAAAAAAAAAAAAAAAAAAAAAAAAAATTAGATTTTGTTTTTTAGAACAAGAACGATATAAGCCCGCCCCTGATTGATTGCAGGAAACGCCCAATCAGGATCTCATTAGCCGAAAACGGTCACGTGGCTGCAGAAAAGAAAAGAAAGAAATGCTCAACCAGAATCCCATTAGCCGAAAACGGTCACGTGGCTGCGGAAAAGAAAAGAAAGAAATGCTCGATCAGAATCTCATTAGTCGAAAGCGGTCACCTGACATACGAGAGACCGAGAGAGATGGATATGCGCCTCCCCACCAAAAAGCACTATGAGGAAGTAGGGGTGAAAACAATAGCGATAATGGGGAAACAGAATTAATGCGGCTATTGGAATTATCGAGAAAACCCCTGACGCCGACAGACCCACCCCAGTTTGTTGCGGCGTCAATAAAAGCAGGACCCCAGTCGACAGAAATCAGTTGGAGTTGGAGTGGAGTTGCAGCTGGACCGCGGGCAGGGATAGAGCCTGAACGCGGCCATCAGGCCCGATTCACTCGCCCCTTTGCGGGCAAGAGAATCCTCAGACAAGAAATCCTTCCAGCCCAAGTCGAAGACAGAAGTTCAGGCCCGGACGGCAGCGAGAAGAGTTCAGCCCCGGACGGCAGCGAGAAGAGTTCAGCCCCGGACGGCAGCGAGAAGAGATCACCTCCACGACAGAGAGTTGCGGCTGAGTTGCGGCAAGAGATCCTTCCAGCCCAAGTCGAAGACAAGAGAACTTCCAGCCTAAGTCGACGAAGAAGAAGAAATACAACCCAAGTCGAAGACAAGAGAACTTCCAGCCTAAGTCGACGAAGAAGAAGAAATACAACTCAAGTCGGAGAGAAGAATCAACTGCGAATGATCGATAGAAATTAGCCCCAGTGTCGAACCAAACCACACTCCGACATACACAATTCTAAAGAGTAGGCAATTCGAAATCTTTAGGTTGTGTGATAGAAGCTTGTGCCATAGTCCACAGAGCGGGTCGGGAAATGAGAACAATTTTGTTTTTATGTAGCGGACATTAAGATATAAAGGGTTGTTACCCATTTTTTTTCATCAGCAATCTTTTTGTCTCGTGAGTTTATTTTCTCTTTTATTTGTGTTTTGCCACCCCCGTCGGACTCAACTTGTATCGGCCCCAATCCCTGCTGGTCCCGTCTGTCTAAGATCTAAACACAGCGTGGGTAGACAGACCGGAGATCGGTACAGTTGCTTTAGTGACCAGGTATTGGAAGCGAGTCGGGAAAGGCGAGGCTGGTGATCATCTGACCAAGGGGTTGGAGCGGCACGCTTGGACCCAGGAGGAGCGACCAGGAGGAGCGACGTCACCGTTGGCGCCGTAACCAAAGGATCCGACCCTGGGCCAGGTGTGTAACCGTCACACCTGTAAATGGTAGCTTTTTGGTTTTTATAACTGTTTTTCCAATTTCCCTGTGCAACTTGTTGTGGTCTGTTTGGAATGTCTTATTTTGTCGATAGAACCTTCATCGCTTTTCATATCGTCATGTTCTCTAAGATTTTAACTGCACTTCATGTCCAAGTATTTCCTTGATGAGTAAAATTGCATTTACTGCTAGTAAATCAATAACTCACATATGATTTCCTCAATTTCTCTGTCTAATTTTACCTTCCAGGTGGGCTATTTTTTCTGTTGTTTAATCTTTTATTTATCTTGGTATTAAGTTTCAGTAGCTGCCAAAGCTGTTACATAGAAGACATTATTTATTTTTGTGAGGTTTTCTCGTGGTTTGTCCATTGCCAATGTTTGCAATGCAACGTTATATGTTTGCACAATATATATATTGGACTTTGTCATATGAGGTTTTTGAACGGTGGACTCTTTCTAACATTTGTGTGCGAGTTGCTTTACTGATTATATGAATGATGTGGTTTTTATTTTCAGTGATTTCAACTCTGTTCTTTACAAGGAATTCTGTTCTAATGTCGTTTGATTCATCTTCATCTGAGACAGAATCTGAATCAGTGTAAATTGTATGCCACACATAGATTCTTCCGTTTTATTTTCTAAGGGATTATTACTTTGAATCTTATTTATTATTTTATATCTCATCCTGTGACATATTATCTATTTTCACTCTTACCTCATTCTTGTTTGGATTATGTCTGACTGCATTTGTCTTATATTTAGTTTTATCTTATCCATTTCAGTATTTGAAAGTCTTTTATTTCCAATGATGTCTCTGCGGACATTGGCAAGCATATTTGGGTCGACATAAGGTCTTATTTTAGTTCCTACTCTCTCTCTCTCTCTCTCTCTCTATGTATATATATATATATATATATATATATATATACAAAACATATATATATATATATATATATATATATATATATATATATATATATATATATGTATTTGGTATGTCTGATCCGTGATATTCATTTTGGGATTTTTGAGTGCAATGAAAAAAAGATGCCATGACTTATTTATACTCTTCGCGGTCCCATTTCTTTTATTAATTGATTTGACATTAAATCACCAGATTCTATGTTGCGCACAATCTGGTTTTGGTGAACAGGTGTCTGATTGTTGGTGGAAGAGTTTTTTCCAGCGACAGATTTCTCGACCCTAGACTGTTTCCTCTCTAAGGGACGCGGCCCTTGTCTACCCGAGTGACGACCGATCCGGTATGATTTTTTATTTGCAAACATTGAGATTTGTATCTTTTGCGTTATATTCTTAACTGTCAAGGAGTATAATTGTTCAAAATATCACCTCTAGGACTACTATTGACAAAGACGAAAGTGCTCATCCTGCCAATGAGACATGCCTATTCCAATAATATTTCTAGGCCATGGGAAGATATTATTATTATTATTATTATTATTATTATTATTATTATTATTATTCATTTTGCTTTATTCATAAATATTTTATACCCAATTTTCTTAGGGATGATTTGATAGAAATCCTTTAAATGCATCATCGATTTCTATTACGCCGGCGTCAATAGAGTATCTCAACTGTTTCATTGCATGGCAATTAGAATTGTTTCCAATTTTCATTTACTAGTATACTCCTGAACGTTTCCTTATGAGAAAACAATGAACAGAAAGAGGGAGACCGTAGCAATAGTCGTACACTTAGTAATAATCTTGGAGATGAAGTAGTAAAGTTTATAATAATATTATACTCGTTCCACAGTGTTCAGAGTCGTCATTGAATGTGCTTGTTTTGTTTTTGTTTTGTTTTTTCGTTTTACTTTTCGCCTTTCTTTTTATTTTAAACGTGATTTAATAATGTAGCTAAACAGACCTTCTTGAAATTTCTCTTTTTGTTCTTTACAACTATCTGATCTGATCTAATCTTGCTTGCAAGATGTTATCGCTCTCTTGATCTACATATGTTACCCTTTGATATTTTCAAAAATACCTTCTAGTTTATCAACCGGCGACACAGTTTCGAATAGTTTTACTTTCTTCGACGTATTCTTGGTTATTGTATTTAATGTGCATCCTTTTTTCTCTACTTTCTTGTTGAAATCTGATGGTGTCATATTTGGTGTGTAGAGATATTAACTTTCTGGGTTTAAGTTCCATTTTCCGCCGGCCTAACAAGTTACTTATTAATTTGTTTCGCCTGATCTATAAGATTCTATTTGGACGTTTCTTGTTCTTACCAAACCATAAACAAATGTGTTGAACTGGTATAATGCCTCACAGATTTATCTACGAAAACTCTCCATCAGTCATCATTCAAATTTATTTTAATTCTTTATTGTCCTACATTTTTTCTCCGCTGTAATATTTGTTAAATTGTAGATGGACGAATGCAGGTTCAAACCATTTTTTCATTTCCTTATAAATATTTCTAGTTTAGCAATAATAGATTGTAACAAATAACATGAATCTAGAGTTCATTAACAGAATATCAAACTTTAACGATATCAATAATTATTCCAAGTACAAGATAATTTCAAATTGCTAAATCTAATACTATTCAAAGTAAATTTAAAAAAGTAAATTTTATTTGGGCTTCAAATCTATTTTGAGTAAAAGTTGCATTCTTATTTTTTTCTTGTACTTATTTCATCATTCTTCTTCTTCTTATTATTATTATTATAATTATTATTTACTTTGATTTCTGATGTAATCACATTTCCTTCCGGGTCACAGCCAGAGACCTAAGTTCAGACATCACTTTATGATATGTTCCACTGAATTTTTTTTTTCTTAAATGTATGATGGTACACATTTTACATAGATAAAGCTCTTTGTAAAGTGTGAGCTGTAATTGTGAATAAAATCTTTTGTATTTCTTTGAGACATGAGCTACCAAGTATACCTTAAACGAGTCTACCGGGACATTTTCCAATCAATCCTAGGGTTCGAACTTCATATGGAATTGTTAATCTCCTCAAGTGCCACATTTTTTAGATTTCCACTTCAATATCCTTGCATTTTGATAGTTTTTCGAAGATCTTCAAAGATGCAATAGAATCTGCAAGGAGAGCCATTCCAAAAATAAGCACATTCTGTTTTTGTCGTCTTTGATCAGGATGCCTGAGCGTTTACTTTTGGTAGTTCTGTCTCTGCGAATTGTAAAGTCCCATGACCCATTGTTAGCGGTTTTATTTCTGTAACCGGGTTTAGTTCATGTTCATTCTAGTTTCTTGCAGTTTCCCTTCTCGTAAAAGTTGCATATTTTCCAGTGCAGATATTGGCACATTCTATCAGGTTTATTTTTATATTTAGTAGGTGCTAGAACTGTGCAACATGATACAAGATGGTCAAATATTTCTGGATATTTATCACAAAATCTACATTTCAACTTAATACATTTTTTCAATATGTCTGTTTGGTAATTTCTAGTTAGCAATCATTGGTTTTGTGCGACAAAAATAAAACCTTCAGTATCAGCTTTTAACCCTGCACTACGTTACCACTGATGGGTACAGTGTTTGTCTCCATCACCTTGTTTGGTATGGTATGTGCATTGGACATGAAGAAGTTTATTTTGCTATCGTTTCGGCATTTGGTACATTGCATTTGCTTAACTTTCACTTTTAGATACTTTGCCGCTGCACTAAGTGTATTAAAGTTTACTTGCACTTCTTCATCCACTTGAAATTCCCTTTTGAATTTGTTGGCTTCCTTTATTACTGAATAAATTTTCTTATTTCTTTCATGTTCTCTGACACAGATCATCATCCAGTCTTCTGCAGCTTCCACGTATCTTTGAAGACTGGTGCTTGTGGTTGTTTAAGACAGTTCTAGTTAAACTAATCCTCAGCCTCCTTCTGATATGGGCACAGATGATGAACATACACATTATTATTATTATTATTATTATTATTATTATTATTATTATTTACTTAGTGCAGTACGAGTTACCTCCAACCCTGAACCATAGACTTCAAGAGCCAACAGGATTTTATATCAGAAGTTTCAAATAGATGAGGTGCCTTGCAATCAGAAAAAGATAAAATATGTAACTGTGAAAAAATCTATGAAAGATCAGAGTTGTTTCCATAATTATGATTTTTATGACTCTAATATTTTAGGGCAACACGGAATTTGTCGGCTGTATTATTATTATTATTATTATTATTATTATTATTATTGGCGTTATCGCTTTTAGTCGCTAGACACTTCTTCAGCTAACATCATTGGAATATTTCTTTCCAACGCTCTCGAACTGTCGTTGTATCAGATCAAGTGTCTAAATAAATAGGATCCAAGGGATTACAATCGATAATGTTTAATATTCACGTTTATCTCCATAAACCTGTCAATACTGCAACAAAACTTGTATAACTTTCAAATATTTCATTCATTCATCGAAATCTACTGAGTCATTCTTTTCTTCTCGTTAACAACCACGATATCTAAACGGCCAGATATTTTAGCTTTAAATCAAAATCTTAGAAATTCAAGATCCCAGTGAAGTTTTGACGTCTCAGGTTACTACATTTTGCTTATACTCTCGGTAGGAATCTTTAAAGTACATGCGAAAGAGAGATTAAAGACAGACAAATCAGGATGGGTGACAGAGAGTTTCTTCGAAAGATTCCACGCCGAATATTTAGATGGTTGGAGATGCCAGTTTCTTAGGTGTAATTTAGGTATAGTCTAGTGTTCCACATTCCCATGCTGCACTTAAGGAGACTTTGTAGATTTACAAAGTCTCAATGATCCAAGTTTGTGGCACATCAATGGCCTTACGGTAATCAATCCACGCTGCGCTAAGATTTCAACATCGTCCCCTGCAATTTTTCAGGATCATTTTGTTTATCATTAGTTGATCTTTGCAGTCATATGAATCTTTCTTGCACCCCTTCTCTTCCAATAGAAGAATGTTGTTTGTTTCGAGAAAAGAGTAACTGCTGTTCGTCAGGACAGACATTATCAATTTATTCGTGGCGGACAGACATGTTGTTGTTATTATTATTATTATTATTATTATTATTATTATTATTATTATTATTTCCTTTGATTTCTGTTGTATACACATTTCCTTCCGTTTCCCAACCAGAGACCTAAGGGCTGAAATGCCTTCGTAATATTTTTCACTGATCATTTTTGTTAAAAAAATAAAATAAGATCACACACAATTGACATAGATAAATCTCTTCGTAATGTGTGAGCTGTGCTCGTGAGTACATTTTTTTTTAAAAAGATTTTGAGGCATGGGCTCCCTTTAATGAGTCTATCGGACATTTTTCCAAACAATCCGAGAGTTTCAACTACATCTAAAACTACGTTTTAGGTTTCCATTTCAAGATCCTTTATTTTCATAGCTTCTTAAAGATCTTCAATAATACATTAGAATCTGTAGAGATCGCAATTTTAATAATGAATGTCAATTATATTATTATTATTATTATTATTTCAGTTGTTACCCCATGTTAACTTCTCCCATAATCGCATCCATTAATTTTTGGGTCATCGCCTTAATATCCATGAAAACAGGTGTATTTAACTCGGGCGTGTCTCTGTATAAATGACATTGACTTGATCATAATTTGCCTTCCCCGCAGTTTTGCCAGAAGGAGGTCGAGGAGAGAACAAATAGTTTACTCACCCACCTAAAATTCTATTAGATACTTATCAACCTATGAAACCATCTTTATTATTTTGCACACTATTTTTTGAGAGGCGGGGTGCAAACGAGAATATTATAAATTAGACTGAAATAGACAGAAAATCATGTCAACTGATGCGACGAAGAAATAAATGTTGAAATATAAGTAAGTGGATATATTTTTATATTCTCTTTTGCTTATAGCACACACACGCTTTCGCACACATACATACACATATACATATACATACATACATATATATATATATATATATATATATATATATATATATATATATATATATATATATATATATATATATATATATTACATTGAAATCGGTCGACAAGGAATATTTTCTTTTGTTGAGTTTTGCTAGCATTCTAACATTTTTCCGTTTTTCAGGGGTTAAAGAATATATAAATTGTCCATAGTTATAAATGTTACGAGCTCTTTCAGTTAGTTCTCTAGCCATTATCAAGGATGTTGTTCTGGGAGGGGGAATTGCTGCGCGTTGACTTCTATATAGTAGTTTATTTGTGCGGGATTGGGTTTGAGAGCTTTTTTTAACACACCGCCTCCATTGCTAAATAGCTAAATAGCTATTGATTGCGAGAGAATGATATTTAATCAGCAATGTATACCTCATGATGATTTGTTCACTACTATGTGATTTGTAAAGAATTTATGTGCCATCGAATTTTTGTGCCATAGACTTTTTCCTTAAATTTCTTTATATTATTAGTGAATAAATATGTGTAAATCACACTCTGATTCGAAAAGTAGCATGTATGACGTCTACTTAGGGAGGTAGCGGTGTGTCCGATACAAATAATTGACTTTTGACAAGTAAAACAGTCTTGTACATGGCATTGGATTTGGTACACCATATTGGTCACCGCTAGTTTAGATTTGGTGGGGTTATGTCGGTTGTTGACACGGTTTGCGTTTTTCCATTTTCTATAATATCTTTTGAACTTTATATGTTTTCCATGAGTTACAGAAGAAATATGGTGTTTAATGATTTTCCCAATAGCAAATTCATCTTGCTTACAATTGTTCCCCATCGGCCGTTTTCAAAGGTTGCTGCCCAAACACACACACACACACACACACACACACACACACACACACACACACACACATATATATATATATATATATATATATATATATATATATATATATATATATATATAAGTGAACATTGAACATTCAGCATTTAGGAGGCGACAGTCAGCTTCATGCTAGATGCAATCGTCAGGCTACGATCTAGCATGAAATAGACTGTCACCTCTAAGTGTTGACTTTAATATTCACTTTTATATTTACACACGCTCTATCTCTGATATTGAGCACTTTATCCCATAAATATAGCACACCTTAAGTCTATATTTCTTATCTATCTATCTATCTATCTATCTATCTATCTATATATATATATATATATATATATATATATATATATATATATATATGTAAATCAGCTTTACTCTTAACCAGCTACACCTGAAAGATTCTTGCGTGCTAGGCAGTCACTCTTCAGGCGATCGGCCCGAATACTATCTTCATACCACAAAAGAAAAGTTCATACCCCATGACCAGAAATCACAGGGTGTCAAATCAAGTGGTCCGCCACCACCTATCCAACTATTTGGGAAATTTTGATCGAGACAAGCGCTAACAGTCCCGGCAAAATGTGGCGGTGCAAAATGCTGTTGAAAATACCCTGCTCGTCTGATTTGTAGGTGTATATTATCAATAGCAGACTATTGCAGCATTTCTAAGTAAACATTTGCAGTCACCGTTGGAGTTGTAAAAGAAAATTTGCAAATTACACCACTGGTTATGGAGTACGATAAAAAGGAACTAAATTACACTGTTGATCGGTGTTATTTGAGCATCAATCGTGTTGGTGGACAAGTGGAGACTATTCAGTAAACACTAAATAAATAATTACTCTCATACTAATGTTAACATAATTTTGACTCACTATATATATATATATATATATATATATACACTGCGTGCCAAATAACAAATATGGCGCCAGTTTGTTTACATTGCGCAGATCAGTACGAACATTTCAGTGATTGCGCAGGTCAGCCTTTACCAACATTGTGTGAAAATTTTGTGTGAATTGATTATACGGTTTTTGAAATATTAGAAAAAAGTTATCTCGATAATAATTTGGCACGCAGTGTGTATATATATATATGTATATATATATATATATATATATATATATATATATATATATATATATATATATATATATATATATATATATATATAAAGCATGTCGAATCAGAGAGTATTTTTAGCAGAATTGAAGACGACCCAACCTTGTAGGAAGTCTTGGACTCCAACAAACAAATCTCTTCAGGCGAAGCATTCAGTAAATTTAATATTTTACAACTATTAAAAATATACCACAGAAATGCAAAGGAGGAGACTATTGTCTTGCCAAAATCGTTTTTTTTCATTTCTTACATTTTTTCGATTATTTTCAACAATGAAATTCACTAAAAATATTATTATTAAGAATTTTCTCACAAAAAGTATTTTTTTTCTTTCTTCTATTATTCTTCATAATAACGAATATCTTGATTATTATACACATTTTTAGAAGTACCATGAAATTTAAAGTGCTGGTATATATAAAACATTTTTTTATCTTTCAAAAAATGTTGGATATAAATTTTTCATCACTGGTCAGAAATCACTGAAACAATTTGTTATCTCAGTAACTTAAAGACTAATAATAATAATAATAATAATAAAACGACGTATTAATGTTATGGCACCACATGAATTGCGACAAAACATTTATAATTTTGATATTCTTAACAGGGCATTTAAATATTTTGTTACATCTCGGACATTATATAACAGACTTCAGGATTATTTTAAAGTAACCCAGTGTGAGAACATTACTAGCTTTGACATCAAACTTTTCAAAATTAGATGACTTTAATTTTCTTGGTGATATTTTAGTGAAATCTCTGAAAATGAGGAAAAAAGTGTATACTTTTAGTTTCTTAAGTGTATGCCTACAATATCATCCTTTTTTTTAGTCACGAGAAACGCCAGTTTTGGAAAAAAATAATATTTCATTATTTAAACATGCACAAATACACAAACACGCATCTGACGAGGCCTTAAAATATGAAATGCATAATCGGATATATTTCGGAACAGATATAATTCCATAAACGTTTTCCAGTTGTCTAATATTTAAAACTTTATCGTAAAATTAAAACACATGCACGCACAAGCACACACGCACACACAGACACACACGTATATATATACATCGAGACAGAGCGGGAGAGAGGAAGAGAGAGATATATAGAAGGAAAGGTATAAGCAGAGTCAGACTAAGATGCAGACAGGCAGACAGACATTCCAGTTACGGGTTCGTATTCTAAAAGGTTAAATCTTTAATTTGCTATGCTCTACATTTTTAGTTTTCCACTTAACTCACTAATTTGAAAAAGATAATGTTTCTCAAGTGGGGTATTAAACTAGAATTTAATGGAGGTACTAAAAATCTACTACCTAAATAATTTAGGAGGCATGACAAAATTTTGCCCTCTCTGTAAAGAAAATTTAATTTGCACTTCCAGTTTTTATTTTAATATTTATTATTGCAATATCGTTCAAAGTAAATCCACAACGACAAAATTATTTATCTTCAGAAGATAAATTCCTTTGATAATGACCCAGTTCAAGAAATTATATCAACACCATCACAGAATTTCCAGGAGTACAATTCAGTAATATTAGTTTTCACACCAGATTTTATGGTTATCACTTGAAATTTAGTGACAATGTTTTCTCAGATTTCTAAAGTTTTCCCAACTTTATTTTTAAACAGAATTTCGATTTTTTTAATTCCTTTTGTTTTTCCTCTGTTGATTTATTCGTCGTTCCAAGTGATCTGACTATTATGGGCACGACCCTTAACTTTCATATTTCACTGTCTTCTCAATTCCTTGTACATTCTTCATTCTTTCGTTTAGTTTTCGAAATGCCATAGGTAGAGCGAAAATTGCCAACCATAGACTAATCAAAGTACAGAGTAATAAAGATATTATATATTATCTTCTTATGGCTGTATTTAAGTTTTATCTCTTCGCGTTATATGGCAGCGAATGCTGGATAATTTACTTCCAGATGAAGAAGCGAATCGATGCAACCAAGATGATGTCCAACAGATGCATATTGAGCATACGATGTCCCTAAATATGAACACCGAGGACGTTTTATAGACAATGGTAAGTATATAATTAGGAAAAAGGGAATTGGAAACTTTAAATCTCACAAGACGCGGAATTGTCACGGGGATGCAGCGAGTAACCAACCCAATAAATTTGTTTAAATGGATAGCGAATCAGGGACAAAGAAGGATGTCAGTTGTAAAGCTTACTTAAACAAATAAGGAGCAGAAGGTGTGGAGGACCATGATTACCAATGTCCTGAAGCGGCGTGGCACATATTGGAGAAAATTATATATAAAATTGTATATACCACAACAATGTTAGGAAAATCAAGGAGAAAGTGGAAAAAGATTTCAAGATATCATCTGACTAAAGCGTGGTTTACATTGATGTAACTACACATGCGAAAGAAGAAGAGGGACGTGCATAATAAGACAAAAGATGAAAAATAAACTAAATTAAATTGGCTAGACCCAAAATACATATTTAGGAAAAGAAAAAAAAAACAATCTAAAAGATAAAAATTTCAGCGTTCCCTCTCCTCTGCGCACGTGTTGTTACGTCAACGTCAACATCAGTTTAGTCCGATGATGTCCTAAAGAACAAAACGGGTCATACATAAAAAAAAAATTGTTTGTCACTGATTTTCATAACATGGCACATATACCAGAGGAATAATATACGTCGCTGACAAGTCACAGCAAGTCTTTTGCTTACGACAATCAGAGCTGAACTTCGTCAAATCAATTTCTAAATTCACAGGGTATTAAGTAACTGTGAAATAGATACTTGTTGCAAAATAAAATCATGACATTTGCCTTGATGAAGTTTGTCGGCTAAATCTAATATAGTTTTTCTCTTGTCTTTTTTATTTGTTTTGTCTCTCCATCTGAGAATATTTACATATGTGTGTGTGTGTGTGTGTGTGTGAAGTGCAATATCTGGTTTGCGTTTATATATAATTTTTTTAAATGGCCGCAGATTTCCAATATATCACTCCCCGTGCCATGTTGAACTGTTGGCTTCAGTCACTCGCCGTAAAATAGCTTCCCTGTGCATTTCCTACACATGTTTTCATGGTAATTGTTCTAATCGGCTTTCCTCTTTGATAGCTTTAATTGACGAATTTAATCGCTGTACTAGACTGGCAGTTAGGTCTCTTCATTTTACAGTTGAGATCGCTATATTTAACAGTAAGTTCTATGCTCACAGTTTCTTTGCTCGGACTTCTCGCCTGTGGCATCTAACTTTCCAGTTAACTTTGATTTACAAAAATTTAGTGCAATGTCAATTGTTATCCTTTGCCTTTTGAATTGCTATCGTTTTATTCTTTTCCCTTTCTTAATAATCTTTTTTTATTTTTCTATTGGTTCACATGCAGCAACCCCCTGCATCTTAATGAGTTTATTGCCTTTCTTGAGGGTGAAATAATAAAAAATGTCATGCATTCACTTATCAAGTTATTTACCGTTTCATTTTTTCTCCTCAAATTAGATATTTGATGTTTTTATGAACTTTGTATGTTTTTTATTTGATTTAATTATTCCTTTTGCAGTAGTTCAATGCCCAAATGCTTAGATAACTTCTTTTTTTTTTGTTTTTTACACGTGTCCTCTGTGCAACCATTCATATAATTCTTTGCTGGCAATAAATTCTATCTGCCTTTAATATCTCCTTAACGAATTTTATGTTCCCAATCTCTCTTTCCGCGTTGCCTTTCTCACTATATCACCGTTTTCCTCGTTTTACCTTTTTTCGTACATTTCCGGGAACTTTACATATTTTCACTGTACTGAATCTTTTTTACACCTTCAATTTTAGCCATATGAGCAAAATTATCACCCCTGGGCATTTTGCAAGTTCATTAACTTCCAGGTCTGCCCAACCATCGATTTGAGATTTCCCTTTGACCGGCCGATATAAAGGTCCTGTTTAACTCGCTATTAATTCTATTCACGCTTTAATTATATTTTCAAGTAGTTTTTGCTGCTAATAAATTGTTTCTTTGTTCAGCAGTTCGATCCTTTCTGTCGACACATGTCTTACATTGAACATTGGGTTCTATGTATTTTTCTAACTTTATCTTCATTCCAAGGGATCACTATAATTCCGGACATTTTAAAAAACGTTTCTAGTCGGCAAATATTTTCACATCACCCAGGTGATAAGTAGAACAAATTTTTTTTTTCTTTAATGAATTATTTTCCATCAGAGATTTACAATGTGAAATTCAGTTTTATATTTAAACTAACAAGTTCTGCTCTCATGCTTTGGATTGGGTTACACATCTGAATTTTTAAATCCTACAAAAGTAGACACTGACCCGTTAGTCAGTTATATTATTTAAAGCCAGTTAGCTTTTGCAGCCGTATTATCGGGTGATGAGCACAACTACCCTTTTCCTGTTGTACAATTTTCTTCAGTTTCTTTTGTAGCAACAAAATGTTTTTTTTTGTTATTTTTTTTTTTACTCGATTTTATAATTTTATCGTGCTTTTGTTTCAATTACTACTGGTAGATTAAACTAAATAAAAAGAATATAACATTACTGATTACTGATGTGTGTGTGTAGAGATGTCTTTTTACGTACGTAGGTTTGTGAAAAATTCATATGAAGGTTAGTGAGTGAACTCTTTTGTGAATAATTCTTTGTTGGTTCGATAGAATTTGGTCGACATAGCTCTGTGTGTAGTCAAGTATACTGGGTACAACGTAGCATTTGGTTCATTGGGGAACTAACGGAACTCCAGGGTTAAATCGAGATACGATATTTTTATAAAACGTCATGTGGTTAAAACAATAGGGAGAAGGGTAGAGAGAGAAAGAAAGCGAGAGAAAGAAAGAGAGTCATTCATTCGCACTTTTTGTGTATTGTTTTTGACAGCGCCATCTAGAGATACTTAGCAGAAGTTCTTTCCCAACCAAAAGTTGTTGATTGCGAAGGCGAATCTTGCTGGAAATCCGGGCCGGATAGAGTACATTGTGTTCGAAATTATGTATACGCTATCTCTCACACACAGCCCCCCCCTCTCTCTCTCTTTCACACACAGTCTCTCTCTCTCTCTCTCTCTCTCTCTCTCTCTCACACACACACACACACACTTTCCCTATCGCTTTCTCAATACAAATTAGAGCAATATATTATTATTTTTTATTATAAGAGATTATAATAAAAACATGTTGAAATCGCTTCACAAAAGCTTTCATGTTTCAGTACTATGATTGCACTTCTTCAGACGATGGTAATTAATTGGAAAATCACTAGTTACTTAACATCAGCTGAAGAAGTACAATCAAAGTATTGAAACTTGAAAGCTTTTGTGTAGCGATTTTAACATGTTTTTATTATAGTCTTTTATAACAAAAATAATATATATATATATATATGTGTGTGTGTGTGTGTGTGTATGTGTGTGTATGTGCGTGTTTGTGTGTGCGTCTCTGTGTAGGTGTGTGTGTATGTGTGAGTGTACCAGATGTATTTGGAGAGAAATTGACTATACAAATTTGGTTAAAGAGCTACCAACGAAATTTCATATATTTTGTTTACTTATGTTTTTATTTCAGACCATTTTTCTGTTGAGAATTTGAATAGAAATTATCCGACATCTTTGCAATTTCGACACATTAGCCAATGCCAAAGACAATTATTTATTTACAATATTCTAAATATATTTATGCATTTTATGTGTTACGTCAGTTTTATTTTTTTACATTTCCTAACCTCACACGACATGTTAGGCTTTAAATTGTCCCATTTCTATGCGACACTCTATGTTAATGTCGTTTTTTTAGGTTTTTGTTTCTATTTTGTATGTTTGTTTCTAAATTTGATATTATTTTGTTGTTGAGTTGTTTTCTATGCTGAAATCATCTCGTATTTGTAGTCTTATTACATATATATATATATATATATATATATATATATATATATATATAGAAAGGCTTAAACACTAATATTCCATGGTCATAATTTATTGCATTGGAATCGTAAATACGATCCAATTCATCCGACCTACATGCAAAAAGTTTTTTTGGAATTTGTAGGTCTGATAAATTGGATCGTATTTACGATTCCAATGGAATAAATTATGACCATGGAATATTAGTGTTTAAACCTTTTTATTATATCCTTACTCTGTCCTGCGCATTGAGTTCTACCTGGATTCTATCCTCTTGGATTTTTTTATTCAAGAAATATATATGTATGTGTATGCATCTATGAATATATATTTATATATTTTGCATATGTATGTGTATATTTATCACTAATATTATCTATCTATCTATCTATCTATCTATCTATATATATATATATATATATATATATATATATATATATATATATACCTTAATATTTATAATAATATTTTCACTTGAACCAAAACAAATGGTACGAAATATAGGAAAATTCCAAAAAATCATATTATTATACATTGGTTGGACATTCACCAATCTTTAACCAAAATTAGTAATTATAGAGAATAAAAAAGAGATTGAGGCCGAGGCAGAAAAGGAAAGAGTGACGAGGGACAGTTCAATCCTTTTTCTTATTCTTAAATCTTTCTCCACATTATAACCACGAACATGAATGTGAAAAAAAAAATTAAGAGTTACCTCCCATACATTAACATTAACATTTCGGCATTCAATAAACTAATAAAAAACGTTTTTTTAGGTTTTTATTTTAATTTCTGTCTTTTGATGTCAATTTAAAATATTAAAAAAAAAATTCAATAAAATTGAGTAGTAAAAAATAAAGAAAACTTTTTAAAATGTCCCGAAATGTAAGTCATGAAAAAATGCAATTCCAGTTTTCCAAAATATTATATAAAATATTAAATATTATTCCGAAAATTTAAAGAATATTTTTAAAATAATTAACATATACTTACTTAAATCACGCACATAGTTATTGGTGTTTTGATACGTTTATGTACTCTCCAAAAAATAGAAGCAGACAATTTTACTAAATAATGCTTACTATAGAACATGGCAAATCCAGTTTCCCATGACAGATATGCTGTTGTTACATACAATGTCACGATTGACCGAGGCAGTCATCTGTGTGGTTATTATTATTATTATTATTATTATTATTATTATTATTATTAATAATAATAATAATAATAATAATAATAATAATTCAATCTAAAAGGCCCAATATCATCGTAAGAGAAACTTTCATTTAGCTTAGATCTCTGGTAAAATGACCGATAGTTTGTTATATTAAACAGCATCGTCATCATCATCAACAACAACAACAACAACAACAATAATAATAATAATAATAATAATAATAATAATAATAATAATAATAGAGTGGGGCAATACTTACACTGGACAATGACGTCACGATAGAGTGGGGCAATACTTACACTGGACAATGTGCAAACACTTTGGAAAATATGTAAGCAAACACTGGCAGTATGAACATCGGCCAGCGCCGGTTACAGAAATAGAAGATGTCACCATTCTATGGGATTATACCATCCACACAGACAGAAAATTGAAGCAAATAGGCCGGACATCATTGTCAAAAACCAGAAAGAAAAAACTTGCCTACTAATTGATATGGCTTGTCCAGCGGATTGTAACATAGCAACCAAGGAATTTGAAAAACTATCAAAATACAAAGACCTGGAAATTGAAATAGAAAAAATGGAAATTGAAAACAAGAATAATACCAGTGGTAATAGGTGCACTTGGAATTATAAAAATGGAACAAAACAACACATTGAAAGAATCCCTGAAACCCCAGCTTAAGAGACATACAGAAAATTGTCTTATTAAGTACAGCACACACACTAAGGAGAACTTTGTCTATGTAACGCTAGCAACTTCATCGGAGATAAAAAAAAAAAAAAAAAAAAAAATTAACATGAAATGTGGCCATAACAACACACCACGACCTGCCTTAGGTCTTCCGCAGACTTGGTAGGTAGTGTGTCCATAGCAGAAATAATAATAATAATAATAATAATAATGATAATAATAATAAATAGAAAAAAAGGTGGAAATTGAAAATAAGAATATTACTAATCCTAGTTGGTGCACTTGGAGTGATAAAAAATGAACACAACAACACATTAATAAAAGACAGCGGAAATCTGTGCTTAAGTGAAATAGAAAAAAAAACTTACCATGATATGTACAGCCCTCACACTAAGTAGAACTTGCTCCATGTAAAGCTAGTGATGTTATAAGATTTAGAGAAACAAATGATGAAATGTAGCAATAACAACATAGCAATACCTGCCTTAGGTCTTCCTGCAGACTTGATAGGTAGAGTGACCATTACGGGAATCGAAATATAATAATAATAGTAATAATAATAATAATAATAATGTAACAACTAAATAACAGTAGTACACCTAGTAACACGAAAAGGCGCTTAAAGGATAATTTGACTTGAGACCAAGATTTTAGATTCCAGAGGATTGCCATCAGTGAGAATTCTCCGGATTTTTTTTAGTTGTGAGAAGTCTTGTTGATCATGCCTCAAGAACAGAATTTCAGTTGATGATGTCATTGTGAGACATTGACATAATACAGCTATATAATAATAATAATAATAATAATAATAATAATTATTATTATTATTATTATTATAATGAACCACAAACAAAATATGACTTCTCAAAGATATGATAGTGCACTTAGATAAAAACATGTATATGTTAAATAATATAACAAAGTAAGTTAATTTAAGGCTCTTGAAATTGATAGATGTGGTAAATGAAAACTATTGTAATACGTCTAAAAACTGTAGCACAGGCAATGATATGAAAAAGGTACAGACAATAGCGTTCACACAATTCTTGCCAAATCCTTGCTTATAATAGACATTTTTTTAAAATTGCACTGTGTAGAACTGCTCATCTAATATGAAATTTATCATCCATGTAAATTAAATATAAACTTTTTACATATTAAGTATCATTTAACATGAAGCAAATACATATATTTACTAACTTGCACTAACCTAGGTTTCGGGTAATGATCCTTTCAGGGATTATACTCAGAAAGCAAAATATAAAAATTAATAATAATAATAATAATAATAATAATAATAATAATTGCATGTCTGTCCCTGCTGACTGCATGTCTGTCCCTGCTGACTGCATGGCAGTCCCTGCTGACTGCAATGTATCTTTGAAGATATTCAAAAAGTTGTCAAAATACAAGGACCTTGAAATAGAAATCTCGAAAATGTGGCATATGGGAACATCAACAATCCCTGTTGTAGTTGGAGCCCTAGTACTGGTTGGAAAAAGATTGCAGCAGACTAATTGAAGGGATTCCTGAAATTCATGCCTCAAAGAGATACAAAAATTGTTCTCAAGAACAGCCCACACTTTACGAAGGGCTTTATCTATGTAATTTTTTTTTTTTGTCAGTGGAAAGTGTCATGATGCCATTTCTAACCTTAGGTCCCTGGGTGGGACCCGGAAAGAAATGTGTAAACACCAGAAATCAAAGAAAATAAAAATAATAATAATAATAATAATAGAACATCAACAATCTTTCTTGTAGTTGGAGCCACTCGGATTGGTTGCAAGAGATTCCAATAGATATATTGAAGGGATTCTTGTAAGCCCATGTCTTACAGAAATACAAAAAATTGTTCTCGCGAGTACAGCCCACACATTACGAATGGCTTTACGTATGTAAAATATATATTTTTTAATTATTCATTGGAAAATATCATGTAGCCATTTCTGATCTTAGAGCTCTGGTTGGGATCCGCAAAGTAATGAGTACACACCAGAAATCAAAAAAACAAAAACAAAAAATAATAATAATAATAATAACAATAATGATAATAATAATGTGGTATTCATTTTAAAATTTCTAAGGCTGAAATTCATTTTGCTTTACTGTTATTCACAAGATATATAGGTACTGGCATAAACTTCCTTAATAAAAAAAAAAAAACGAAAAAAGCATTCTAAATAATTTAAATTTATGTACCTCTAAATATTTGCTCAGGAATGAGCATACATAAAGAAAATGTTATCATTAAGAGGAAAGACCAATTAGTTGTTTGATTATTAGATTATTTTTTTAATCTTTTAAAACATTCAGAATAGTGTTAATTTTTTGTTTTTTTGCATCAGCATGGATCATGAACTAAAATAGAAAAACGTCTTTTTAAGGTGAAAGACACATTCATTTGGAAATTCTTGAAAAAAAAAATGAATTAATTGTTGACTTTTAATGAAACATTCAGGACTTATTTATAAATGAATGAAAATATTTTAGAAAATCTTTTCCTTTTATTAATAAGATATATTATGTCTACTATTATCTTAAGAAAACATATTTTCATTGAATAGTATATTTTTAGAAGAATTGTTCCCATTTTTTTTTAAATTAATTTAGAATAATTTAAAAAGTTTTTAATCATTTAAGGTTCTGTATTAATTTAAGTCAGTTATATGGCAAAGGTATTATGTAGAATCTATATTTAGAATAATTCATAAAGTTTTAAATCATTTACAATTCTGTATTAATTTAAGTCAGTTATATGGCAAAGTTATTATGTAGAATCTATATTTAGAATAATTCATAAAGATTTAAATCATTTACAATTCTGTATTAATTTAAGTCAGTTTTATGCAAAGTTATTATGTAGAATCTATATTTAGAATAATTCATAAAGTTTTAAATCATTTACAATTCTGTATTAATTTAAGTCAGTTATATGGCAAAGTTATTATGTAGAATCTATATTTAGAATAATTCATAAAGTTTTAAATCATTTACAATTCTGTATTAATTTAAGTCAGTTATATGGCAAAGTTATTATGTAGAATCTATATTTAGAATAATTCATAAAGTTTTAAATCATTTACAATTCTGTATTAATTTAAGTCAGTTTTATGGCAAAGTTATTATGTAGAATCTATATTTAGAATAATTCATAAAGTTTTAAATCATTTACAATTCTGTATTAATTTAAGTCAGTTATATGGCAAAGTCATTATGTAGAATCTATATTTACTAATCATAAATGGAACGTTTATTACAATTCGGTGGCCGCACTATTTCAAAAAGTATTTTGAATATATTTTATGCTAGTATAAACATACCGATTTTTGTAAACACCGGCTGTTCGTACACGATTTTATTAGAAAGTAAGAGTGGTAACTATAGTAGATTTAAAACCAATGTATCTAAAATTCAATAAAACATTAAATATTTTCATATATTTTAAAAAGTACTGGGTCGTTAAAAATGATATATAAAATGCTTATGTTATATTCATCAAGCAATTTTACAGATATGTGCCCAGTAGAAACAAATTTCAAACATATCTATCGAAATAGATGCCATTGCCTCATAAAAACACACACTTCCGTGTTAAAAATGATTTACTGCAATATTTTACACTAAAATAATATTTGCATATAATCAGATTAATTAAATCAGCTAATTTCTCTCAAATAAAAACAGCGAAGCCCGAACTGTAGCCTTACACATCTGGTAAGCCTTTGACAGTATTTGACATTCAGGTCTTCCCCACAAGCTGAAAGGTTACGCTATCTGTGGGTACATTTTTGATTTGATCCAGTCGTTCCGACCAAGTCATGAAATGAAAATTGACATGGACAGCCACTCATGTACATTATTTTGTACTAACGTGTGTGTCTCGCAGGGCTCCATCCTTTGTACTACGCTTTTAATCTTCATTAATTACCTTCCAGATGACATCAGCTCTCAACTTTGCATCTATGCTGACAACACTACCATTTACTCCTGCATCGTTAGTAAGGCTGATCAGTCAGACAAGATCAAAATGGCAGCTAATTTAAAAAACGTTCTCAAGATGGACGTCAACTGGGAAAAAAGTTGGCTAGTTAATTTTAACGTCTCCAAAACTAAATTTCTCTCCATTAATCATCTGAGAGATTCCTCTCTACCTTCTATCAATATGGTTGTTGCTATCCCCCCCACAAAAAAAATGTGACATTGTGTCTTCTTGGGGTCAAGTTCTCAGCTGAAATGAATTAGAAAGACTATATTGAATCCATTGCTAGGACAGCTGCTAAGAAAATCGGTTCACTGTATCGAGGAGACTATTTTTTCTCCTTCTTCTATCTTGTATATCTATAATTTACCATTCGTCCATCCTTATTGCTGCCATATATGGTCCGGTTCTCCTGCGATTTACCTGGAGCTCCGAAGAATAATCTGCATTATTATTGATTCTGATCTGGAGGCTCGGCTTCAGTCACTTGCTCACCACCGTAATGTCGCCTCTCAGCCCCTTTTTTTTTATAAAGACTTTTATGGTAACTGTTCAGATTAAATCTTTGCTATGGTACCTAGATTGTATGAATCTGAGCGCAATTATTGACGGGCGGCGAAATTGCATCAGTTTTCAGTGAACTAGCCAAATGTAGCCGTAACTTCTACTTTAACAGTTTCTTTTCTCGCACTTCTTGCTTGTGGAACTCCTTTTCAGTTCCATTCTTTCCAACCAACTTTAATCTGCAAGAATTTAAATGCAATGTCAATCGCTATCTACTGTCCTCCTGAGTGTTCTTTTCTCTTTCTACCCATTAGTGATGTTTCTGGTCCCAATTCCGCTACACCTTGTAACCCCTTGTGTATTAGTGGCTGTACTACCATGCTTACTGTGACACTGATTAAAAAACAAAAAACAAAAACAAAAACAAATATGGACAGCTTGAGGCTCTGATATCTTCCATGGCTATATACAAAGTTTGCTTTCGTGTACGCCGAAGTATCTTTATGTCTGGGTCATTCGATCCGCCGAAAATACGCTTGGTGATTATTCCCGGGGTGCTTTATCAGTTTAAAGAATGGTTCGACTTACTAGTTGATACTGTTGGTTTTATAAAAGCATCAGAAAACATCTATTAGGTCTGCATTAGTTTAAATTATTTTCTTCACCTGAATGCATTCCTCTTCTTTCTTTGGATATTAACAATTCTAGTGTGTTCAGACAGTCATGACTATTTGCAACTTACTTTTCTTTATTATCTGTGAATTGCCATAACTTGTAGTGATGTTCTGTGAAGAGCACTCGATTACAATTCAGATGTTTATACTCAGCTTTAATTATTTTTATAACGAAGTTCCTACCTAGAAAAGCTCAAAAAATATATTAATAAAATTGAGAAACCAATCAAGATAAATTTTTCAAATGTCTTAAAGTTTCAGCATCTAGGTGGTCATGTCTCGGCAGAGATTCCAATTCATTACTCTCCCTGAACTTCTACGATTTCTTGATTTTAGACTGATTTCCCGTTGCTTACTTCAGAGTGGCCTTTCGCCTGAACTGACTTCCACCCAACGCTAGATAACTCAGTTTATTCTCCAGTTTAACACATACCTGCATGCAGAGTTTGAACTCGGCTATCCACTTTCCCATAACACGCCGATAACTGTGAATTTACCCGTGCATTCACTAATCCAATGAAATTACGTTCCAGGTATCGATACATTGATCGTATGCTTGAGTTTGCTATTGTCAGTTTTTTCCCATTACATTCGAGACCTTCTTTGATTAAAAGTAAAAGTAAAATCTTAAAAAGAGAAGCTATAATCGGCGTGTGAATCTAAAAAAAAAATAATAACAAAACACAATGGAATAAATTGTCAAACTTCAAAAACTCGGATTAAACGCCGCTAAACCATTGGCGTGAAATTGTTCATTTCACTTCTGCTATTTATGTCGTATTTCATAGGCAGTTTCATGAGTGCTTCAGAAAATCTGTTTTTCCGCCCATTGCCAGAATTAATTTTTCAGCTACGTTGAATGATTTTTGCAGTTTGATTGACACAGCTTCTTCGATGGTTTGAACAAACAAACATCAACGTGTCTAAAAGAATTAGCGCACCAAATATAACGTAACTGTCTACTGCACACAATGAACAATGGTTTTAATAGATTGCATTTCAAAAGGAGAAATCATAAAGCCATAGGCACTGAGTCTGTTGTGTAAACATGTTGAAACATTTGCCTTGAAAAAACAAACAAGCAGAAGAAAGAATGGATCTTAATTTCTGTGAAAATTGCAGCATGATTGGATGTGTTCTTAAGAAACCGTGAGCGTCTAGATTTCATGGACGAAAGATAAAAGAGAATGCCCTGAAATAACATGCCTTTTACACAAATAGTCATCTATCTAACTAAAGGTTCTATTGACTTATTATTGATGCTATAGCTATGATGAATAGAAGAAATTCTTGCTTCCAAAATACCTGTTTTGCTTTAGTTTATCATCAAACAACTGAATAAGATAGAACCACCCTAAAGATGAATGGGAAAGATGTGTGCATCAAATATTCCAAATATGTCACCATAAATTGTCATGTTTCTTCTTTCTTGATATCTGTAATTATGGAGTTTTATTTGTGAACATTTCAAAGATTTTTGACGTGACACCTCAAGGAAAAATGAATTAGACATTAATATCTTATAGCATTCCAAAGGAAACTGTCAATGTCATAATGATGCTGCACACATGTGTCATAGCACGAGTCTCTGACGAGGACATCAAATTCATTGATTTTGTTACCGAAGTCTCGCAAGCTGAGATACGTGTTCTATAGACGCTGCATTTTCACCTATTGCGATGAATGGGTGTTCTCTCAAGGAGTTCATCGTGCCTTGAACGCCTATTGGAACTTAAGAACTCAAGTGAATCTCGTACATATGATCCATTGCTAAAGATGGCGGAAAAAATGTTTGTTACCAGTATCGCTTCAGGAAGTATCTGTATTGCTGACTTCTGTGGATAGATATCAAGGAAAATGGACCAACTCTCAAATAGAAGCAGAAAACGTCAAGAAGAAATCATCATAAATGTAGATTACGCTGAAGACATTGGACTCTATGAAGATAAAAACGCACAGGTTGAATGACCGTTGCATAGTCTAGAGAAAGCAGCAAGAGAATTCGGCCTCTATATAAATGCAGATACATCGGAAACCATGTGCTTTAATCCATAAGGCTTCATCAATTATCTGTCAAGCCATCAGTTCATCTTTCTTAATGTAACCTCTCTTCTACTAAAAGAGATGTGAACATTTCTATTAACCAAGATTTGGATGCAATGGCTACGCAGCAAGTAGTCCGGACATTACTAGATAAAATAAAACGAGACTTTATCCAATCTATAACCGCGGCTTATAGCTCCTCATGCACATTGACAAAAGAGTTAGAGAAGACATTAGATGCTACGTATACAAGGTTCTTTATTTGTTGGGTTAAATCTATCTGGCAAATCTCAGCCTACAAAAAATCAGCTTTATAGCCATGTACCTCCCATCACACATGTCATACCTGGAGAAGTAAAGATCATTAACAGTCTTTTAGGGAAACTACAGTAGGAACATAATAGCATTGGTTGACCTTTCAAAACATACAAATGTAGGAAAAAGTAGGTATGCAGTAATGAAGACCAAACGTGCACACAAAACGTATATT
>CAHIKZ030004943.1:932500-962500 GCA_903632075.3 Acanthosepion pharaonis
CCTATTCCTTGTGGCACTCAGTAAATTTCGCGCCTTTGCCAATTCCCCCGGACTACGTTCTTCCATCCACTTCGCTTAAGCTCGCCAGGTATGTCGTGCATTATATACATTTTTAAATTAAAACGAGGCGTCTATTTCAAATAATGTTTATCCACCAATAATAATGATAATAATATATGTGTGTGTGCGTGTGTAAATGTGTGTGTGCAATTATGTGATAGCTTTTCATCTGTAGTATTTTCATATTTAAATCAGCTAAATACAAACCATCTATCTGTGCAATTGTACTGGGTATAACAGCAAAATTGTCCAAATTGTGTATCGGCAAAATTGTCCAAATCGATTAGATTAAACTTTGAACCGTAGTATCATAGAAATTAAAGATATCTTACTGGAATTCTCCGAGGTTTTTTATAACACTACTTGACTCTACTTTAAACAATAAGAATGTATTTAGCTCTAAGCTGAAATGATAATCCTTCTTTCGGTTGTGACTTCCTGATCCAGTTTTCCTCTCTACTGATCCCTCTTTTTCAAAATTATATACCATTCTATCGATGGTTCTTGAATGATCTTTGAAGATGGAAGCCAGAGAAAGTGAATATATTTTTATTTTTCCTTTCAAGCAATATTTTTAATGCGTTTTTCCATCATAATCTTTGTTAGAAAAAGTAATTCATCAAAATTTCATTTCTTTGAATATTCCTTGTAATCTTTACTAATACATGTTTCAATGAAAACACTCCCACTAATACACACACACTCACACAAATATATATATATATATATATATATATATATATATATATATATGTACATACAGTGTAACCCGGATATAAGAGAGTTGTAGGGACCGTAGAAGTCTCTTATATCAGGGTTTCTCTTATATCCGGGTTTGGTCTATTTTGTTTAGGTAAGTATGGCTCTAATTTGGGACCAGAGAAAATCTCTCTTATATCCGGGTTTCTCTTATATCCGGGTCTCTTATATCCGGGTTACACTGTATATAAATTACACAAAATGTTACAAGAAAGATCAGGAGAGAAATATATAAAACTTACTGTAATGTCTTCGAAGTTGTCCGTTTAGTGCTTGCTGCTTACATCCTGCGTTTCAAAACAAACTCTGCGACCGGAGTGATATACAGAGGTAATGGAGTATAGCGTAGCCCAATGGTTATCGTCGTGAAAATGTGGTCGGTATACCGATCTCGGATTCCTATCTCTAGTCTTCCTATGACTTCCACATAAAATCGATTGAGAAATATATAAATCCACATTTTCTGTCCCCTAACTATGGGTTAAATATCTCTCTATCTCTGATCTTAGTTTTCAGTTAGTGTAGGTGAATCATTCAAAATCGATGAGTCGTCGGGCTCGGAAATTCGCCCACTAAAACCCGGAAACCGGAGCTGCAACATTAGATTGGTGAGGCTGTCGCCACACGGCACACGTTATAAGACGGATTCGTCTCTCTTATACGGATAACATTATGTTTCAATTTTGAAACTGTCCACAAATAGAAAGAAAACTTGACAGGGAAGAAACTCATATTTTTCTTGTATACTTATTTAATGTCCAGGATGTCCCTAATGTCTGGACACATAGAAAATCTCATTAACTCTCCTCTTTTTTAACCCCTTCAGATTGAACATGGTTTTGTCGAAAGAAGAAATGACCTTCATTTTCAGGGATATGCTAAAGGAGAAGGTGTAGTCAGTGAATATCACAGATGCAATACACTTGATAGAATGCATAAAGAGTGAATATGCTAAAATTGACAACAATGTAGAGTTATTGCAGCGAGTTTACATGAATCTTGAAAAGCTCATCAACATTTGCATCTCAAATGATGGAAATCACATTGAAAATGTTATTTGTTAATATTCCAATTCAATAAAATGTTTTTGAAAATTTAATTTCTTGGAAAATATGCAGTTTTATCTATATGTCTAGACACCCAGTACTTCAAGTTTTTGGCTGTGAAACCTTTTGTCTTTAAAATAGTACTAGTCCGGCAAATGCTAGTAATAAATTATATGGTTAACAAGTTTCAGTAAATAATACCATCCATATGATCATTAGCAGATATTTTCAGTTATTATATTTGACTTAGTAAAGTACCATTGCTTACCTATTTCTGCGACCACCATCTGCGTTGGTTTCCAGTTGGTTATGTGTTTCTGACGCTCTTTTTTCATCTGATTATTAGCAGAAAGTGAAGAGAATTTAACTCGTTCAGTTCAACAGGAGGAGATGTGCCGACGCGCGATGTGATACAAGCGGGAAATAATGGAAGCGTCATTTTTATGTTCTCTTGCGTTTTTACGGGTGAAAGGTTTCACTCGACATCTTGAACAAATTAAGACTTAAACAAACAGATTTGAAATTGTTTTCTGGCAACAGAAACTCGACATACATACATACATAAAGGCGTTCGCATACCAAAGGATATTTAAAAGTAGATATTGTGAAAATAAAACTAACACACACACATACACACACGCCTTCTCTCTGTCGCACCCTCTCTATCACACACACACGCGCGCGCGCAAACACGCGTATACATTTGTGTATGCAAGTATGCATGTAAAAATGAGAGGCCGAATTTTAAGAATATTAAAATCCATGAGGATCGATTTCGAATCTCATCCATAGTCGATTTGTCAAGAAGGAGACATCTTGATAATATTGGCCTAGGAATATGAAGGGCGTGGGTCTATGATAAGTTTCCGGAAGATTTACTAGCACGAAGTCACACGCCATCATAACTGATTATTTAGGCGTATTTTCCTCATTCAAATTGATGTTCACGCTCTCTCCCAGAAACTGTAAATAGTCTGCTCAGCATAGTTGCAGTATGAACCGCATGTTGTCTCTATAGGTGTGAAGCATACGCAACTGAGAAGGCGTCGACAACGGGGATTGCCTAGCTTACCAAATAGGCGAATATAATATCCAAATGCTGGTAGATTAACTGTTATCTGTCATGAAACAAGGAACGTAAAAAAATGTTCGTTTTGTCTACACAGGCTAGGCTGATGACACTTTATAATAACAGCTTCCCAGACTCGGAGATGGTATACTGAGTGAGCATTGTATAATACTGAAAACCAAGCGTCTTCATATTCAGAGGCACAAGCATAGTTGTCGAGCAAATGCTGACCGATGGTAGATTCATGGACCGTCTGAGTAGTTCTTATAGACTGGCTAAGACTACCAGAACGCAAATAGGCGGGAACATGCTGCGCAACCCACGTCTCCAACACTAGATTGGTTCGTCCTATGTACACCGCGCCACAACGGCATTTAAACTTGTACACAACTAAATTTTTCTGAAAATAGGACAACCTATCCTTAGTAAAGGACGGAAATACACGTCTAGTTTGAAAAACTGTGCGCAACTTAACCGCATTATAACAAGACGAAATTGACGTAAAAATTCTTTCAGACAATAACTGACATTTCCTATCAAGCCAAGGTAATTTCAAATAGATAGGACAACAGCTAGGTCCAAAATCCACAGGTTCTTTAAACCGCTTGATTTTGCTATCAATAACAAACCTGATGACATTGATGGGATATCCATTACTTTCGAAAGTATTCCGAATAGTAGTAAGTTACCCATTTAACTGTTCAGGGGAACAAATCATTGTCCTATCTATTTAAAATTACCTTGGCTTGGTAGGATCATTTTTTATCAAGTTAGAGGCACAGCAATGGAACGACAATTGTCCCAGCTATGCTAACAAATTCATGGATGCCCTTGAACAAGTTATGTTTAGCAGATACCACCTGACACCACACCATCAAATTCACTATGGAATATTCTACGACTTCCATTCCGTTTCTGGATACACTGGTACATCTCAATAATAACACACTCTACACTATACACCAAGCTTATTGATGGTCATTGTTTCCTTAATTTCAATAGCAGTCACCCCAACAACCTAAAATATCTCTAATCTGCAGCCCATGATTACGCATCAAACGCATCTTTTCTCACAAGGAAAATTACAAAATACACATACGACAGCTTTGCCATCACTTTCTTAATAGAAATTACCCACTCAAAATAATCAAAGAATCTATCAGCAAAGCTTCCATTCATCACAGAAACAATCTCATCTAAAAAGAATAAATCCAGAATTCCCGTGATCTCTTATTTTAATTATAACATTGATTAACTTTCCCACACCTTAGCTAAAGATTTACAACACTTAAAAGTAGATAAACCTATTAGTAATTTATTTTGCGATAATTCCATACAGGCGAGTCGACAGCACCCCCCCCCAACCTCTTCAGACTTTTAACATCATCAATATGCAACACCAAGAGAATGTCACCTGGGGCAAACATAGATGACTCATCTGCAAACATATCATCACTCACAACATTTACAAACCCGGTACTCACGTGGCATGCAAAACGCCGGCTCCAATCTGTGACATTTCCAATCTCGTATATCTACTTTTCTGCCACAAATGCAAGAAGTGGAATTATGTGGGAGAAACCGAAACAGAGTTCTGTTTACGTTTAAATAACTACAAGAAAAACATCAGGAACAGCAACAATAATTATCCTGTCTCTGTACACTTCAACCTGGTCATAGCATCGACGATGTCGAGTTCGTGCTTTTAGCGTCTAGGTTCCATGGCCGGGGTGATAGATGCTGATCGGAGTTGAAATATATCGTAAAAGTAAATTCCCACATAGCGGTACCAAACAGGGATTTTGTTTTGCACAGAGAGTATAATTTCCACAAGGAAACACAATATCAGCAGCACTACTTCACGGATGAGTAAGACCTTCACCCTATTTTAACTCTAAATTTTAACAGCCATCACCTACCTACTATGTGCGGTGGCTTGTGTATATTTACACACAATTAAGTGCACTCATGTACGCATGTGCATCTATATTTGCATACGATTTTCCTCTCAGTTTTTCCTTTATTTTTTATTTTATTTTTCTCTGGCCCATTTTTGGTAATAGATTTCCAAATTTTATCCAAATTTTTATCCATTTTTTGTTCCTTCACTCACTTATTTCTTTTCATTTCATTATATTTAATATTTTATTATTATATATTCCATTTTTTCCTCCTCAGTTTTTCATCACATCATATTCTAACAGCAGACGATATTTCTACACTTGACAACTGAGTGCGACAATTTTTGCTACAACTTGCTACATGCGTGACGTGTTTCCCTCTCCTCAAACTCTAACTCTCTCACTATACACACTAGTAATAATAGACCTGCCTAACGCTTTTACACCGATCAAAATTTTAAATTTAAATTTGTTTTCATAAAAGTTTCGCATATCGTGGAATCAGACTGAGAATTTGTTTTTGCTAAAAATACGATTTCCACTAGAACATACATCATTTACAAAAATCTGTCGGTGAGAAATTGGCATTTCTCTGTTCACACCTCGGTCCGTTGATGAAGGGCACAGGCGTGTCCGTAAATTCCGAACTGAAATTCTTTCTTTCCATACTCATTTTCTGTCATATGGGTAATAATTAATAAATATTTATCGTACTGATTATATTGGTACCCTTTTGTTTATCCTTGTCTTATAAATTAACCTATTTATTTTACATATATATATATATATATATATATATATATATATATATATATATATATATATATATATATATATATATGAATTTATATGTTCCTTATGTTCCTGATCCAAGTAAATTCATGAAAAATTGTATTAGGCATATCACTACATGCTTATCTAGAAGACTAACGATACATCACACTGACCATAGCTCAATTAGGACCCATTTAATCACACAAGGAATCATACCAAACACCATCCGCTACTCAGCTGTAGAAAATACAACATAT
Organism: Acanthosepion pharaonis; assembly: GCA_903632075.3. NCBI lineage: Eukaryota > Metazoa > Mollusca > Cephalopoda > Sepiida > Sepiidae > Acanthosepion > Acanthosepion pharaonis. The sequence goes on from CAHIKZ030004943.1 coordinate 938,367, forward strand.
TAGCCTCATTCACATGAAAAGAACTAAAAATAATGAAACCATTAATAATTAAAAAGTAAAAGCTAACACTCAATAATATCAACTATGAACAGGGCCAAAAATTGTAGACCGTGTTTGGAACAAAACTTCCATCCCTCTAGATACACATATATAAAATTATGCATATCCTGTTAAAATATATATAAAAATATCATCTCTATTAACTAAGAGAATAACGGAATTCACTCCGGTATATAGAACATTCGGACAATTTTTACACTCTTTATGCTCAGAATAGAAATCACTTTACGAACAAACAAAACTGCATAAAAAGCGGCAACTTGTCAGTCGTCTCTAATAAAACTTCTATAAAAAGGGATTGATGCGCATATACAATTCTATATATATATATATATATATATATATATATATATATATATATATATATATATATATATATTGAAATAGACGAACGTATATAACTGTCCGTGTATCGATATCGAGATTTAGAGGCCTTATGGCGCCAGTGCCGTTTAGTTGTCTATTCATGCGTATCGAAAAACTTTGTCCAATGTAACAATAAAATTACGCTTCTAATTTAATAAATATACAAAAAAGGTTTTAATTGAGTGAACCGAATACTTTGGAATCCTACCCGGCGATTCGTTGACATCTTCCTCAGAATCAATGACGATATTAAATGTGACGAACTGCGCTTGCGCATTACCGTTGCGTTTCATGAAAAGGCTTTCAACGGACACCGACTTGGTGTCGTCATCATGTGGCTGTGAAGGAGGCACCAATAACACCAATATCTACGGACAAATCTCAAACATATATGCTTGTGTGTATGTGTGGGTGTGACTTTATATAGGTATTGGATACGCAGCCTGATGTACCGTTCTTAAAATTATACTTTCTGTTCTTTTGATAGAACCTAGCATAAATGAACTTTAATAAGCAAATACATGTTTTTTTTTAATATATTTTTCTTTCATGTTCGCAACTTACACTTTTACTTATATATGAATTCAAATGATATATTGCTTTAACAATTTTCTATATATCCGAACGCTTTCGGTTATTCTATTAGCTATTATCGAGGAAGATTTTTTTTAATATATATATTTAACGGAATATGTAGACTTTTATATGTTTATCTAGAGTGATGGAATTTTTGTTCCAAACACGGTCTACACAATTTGGCCCTGTTCATAGTTAGTATTATTGAGTGTTAATGTTTTTTAACGTTATTAATTTTTTATTTTTAGTTTTTTACATGTAAATGAGGCTATTATGCTTTTATTTTCTATAACTAAGTTGCGGATGGTGTTTGGTATGTTTCTTGTGTGATTAAATGTTAAAGAAACTTACACTTTTACGCATATATGAATTCAAATAACATATGTCTTTTACATATTATTCTGTGTCTTTAATAAATAATTTATTATTTATATATGATAATATTGAATTCCTAAGATCCTGTGTTAATCATTGTTCTTTTAATGATGAATAACATTCATTTTTCAGACCCTTTCTTCTTTAAGATTCCTTTAACAGTGTTTCTTTCTTTCCAGAGATATTCTCGCGAGAATTTTTTACTGCCATAATACTAATTACATATTGAAATTGTAATATCTTGCATAAATATCTTTAATAGTTTAGTCTTCTTGGTTGTAATCTATGCCAATTATAAAAACAATAATTTATCCAATAAATAAGAATAATTCACTACATAATATGAACTATAATTATGATGTCTACAATACTAACCCAAACATTATTACATCGCCCCATGATTGACTTCTAATTCGTGTTGATTAACTATTTCCATGAAGCCATCAGGTTCATGAAATGTAGCTCTACATTCATCATTAAGGATTATTCTTGAGAAATCCGTTTTTATGTAATTCGCTTTACAGTTTTCTCTTAATGATGTTTATTTAAAAGATTGTAGTTTGGTTCCTTTCATATATTTCTTAATATTCTGTATAATTTAGAGGTCAGACTGTGGATTTATATATCTCGAAAGAGTTTGACAGACTTTGGGTGCTGGACTTCTTCAAAAGCTAGAGGTCTATGATAAATCTGGCCGAATCTGGCCAAATATTTAAAATAATCTACACAAATTCATAATAAAAGAGTTGAACTGACATGCTTTTAGATCTTTCCCTATTAATGCGGGTCTTCCACAAGGGGTTTATTCTTAGACCTACGTTGTTTCTTTTCATCAATAACCTCCCTAATGTAATCAGTTACCAACTAGCCTATAATTAGAACCACCTTGTTTCTTATCTTCATCAGTGACATTCATAATGTTATCAGTTCACAAAAAGTCAATATTTGTACATATGTTGTATCAAATTTTCATCAATGAACTTCATAATGTCATCAGTTCGTTACGAATCTATCATTGAACCTACGTTGTTTCTTATCTTCATCATTGAGCATCCTAATATCATCAATTACTAACTAGTGTGTCATTGGAAATACGTTGTTTCTTATCTTCATCAATTACCTTCCTAATGTCCAACTGGTTTATTATGGGACTTACATTGTCTCTTATCTTCATCAATCACATTACTAATGTCATCAGTTCCCAACTGGTCTATCCTTGGACCTACTTTGATTCTGATCTTCATCAATGACTTTCCAAATATCATCAGTTTCCAACAGGTAAATTATTGGAACTACGCTGTTTCTTATCTTCCTCAATGAAATTTCTGATGTCATCAGTTGCCAACTAGTCTATACTTGAACCTACGTTGTTTTTTATCTTCATCAGTGACCTTCCAAATATCTTCAGTTCCCAATTAGTCTATAGTTGGATCTAACTTGCTTTTTTTATCTTCATCAATATCTTTCGTATTATCATCAATTTCCATCTAATCTATACTTGGACCAACTTTTTTTCTTATCATCATCATGGACCTTCCTAATGTCATCAGTTCCCAACTAGGCTATTCTTGGAACTGCGTTGTTTCTTATCTTCATCAATTACTTTTCAAATGTCGTCAGTTAAGACCTAGTCTATTATTGGACCTACGTTGTCTCTTATTTACATCAATGACATTCCTAAAGTCATTAGTTACCAACTATTCTATATTTGGACCTACGTTTTTTTTTGTTTCTTTTTTATCTTCATCAGTGACCTTCCTAATGTCATCAGTTCCCAAATATTCCCACCTAGTCTATCTTATAACTTATCTTCATCAAAGACACCCCTAATGCCATCAGTTACCAACTGGTCTATCCTTGGACTTCCGTAGTTTCTTATCTTCATCGATGACCTGCCCAGTTACCAATGTCATCAGTTCCCAAATATTCATCGATGACCACCTAGTCTATCTTAGTAACTTATCTTCATCAAAGACACCCCTAATGCCATCAGTTACCAACTGGTCCATCCTTGGACTTCCGTTGTTTCTTATCTTCATCGATGACCTCCTAATGTCATCAGTTCCCAAATATTCCCACCTAGTCTATCTTATAACTTATCTTCATCAAAGACACCCCTAATGCCATCAGTTACCAACTGGTCCATCCTTGGACTTCCGTTGTTTCTTATCTTCATCGATGACCTCCTAATGTCATCAGTTCCCAAATATTCCCACCTAGTCTATCTTATAACTTATCTTCATCAAAGACACCCTAATGCCATCAGTTACCAACTGGTCCATCCTTGGACTTCCGTTGTTTCTTATCTTCATCGATGACCTCCTAATGTCATCAGTTCCCAAATATTCCCACCTAGTCTATCTTATAACTTATCTTCATCAAAGACACCCCTAATGCCATCAGTTACCAACTGGTCCATCCTTGGACTTCCGTTGTTTCTTATCTTCATCGATGACCTCCTAATGTCATCAGTTCCCAAATAGTCAATATTTGAATCTACGTAGTTTTTTATCTACATCAATGACATTACTGAAATCATCACTTCCAACCTAGTCTATATTTGGACCTATCTTGTTCCTTATATTCATAAATGACCTTCCTAATATCATCAAATATCAACTAGTCTATTCTTGAACTAACCTTATATCTTACCTTCATCAACCACCTTCCTAATGCCATCAGTTTCCAACTAGTAAATCTTTGGACCTACATCGTTTCTTATTTCCATTTTTGGCCTTCCTAATGTCATTTCGCAACTAGTCTATCCTTGGACCTCCGTAGTTTTTTATCTTCATCAATGACCTCCCTAAAAGCACCAGTTCTCAACTCGTCTATTCTTGGACCTACCTTATTTCTTATCTTAATCAATGACATTCCTAATAACATCAGTTCCAAACTAGTCTATATTTGGAATTACGTTGGTTCTTATCTTCATCAATGATATTACTAACGTCATTAGTTCCCAACTAGTCTATCCTTTGTCCTACCTTTTTTCTTATATTCAACAATGACCTTCCTAATAACATCAGATATAAACTAGTCTGTCATTCGATCTACTTCATGTCTTATGTTCATCAATGACCTTCCTAATATCATCAGTTCTCACCTAGTCTATTCTTAGGTCTACGTTGTTTCTTATATTCTTATATATATATATATATATATATATATATATATATATATATATATATATATATATATATATATATATATATATATATATATATATATATATATATATATATATATATATATATATATATATATATATATATATATATACATATATATATATATATATATACAGATAATATACTGGTGAATCTTTCGGTCATTGATTACAAATCTACTGGTCATGACTCTTTTATAAAAAATAGTTTATTAATTTTCGCTTCTTCCCTTAGTTTAACTTTTTTAATGTATTTTATATTCCATTGGTTGATCTGAATAAAGCCCACAAGCCTTTTAAACACCACCGCCTTCTTCTTTTTTTTACTATTTTTCATAAAAAGCGGAGGTATTTTACTTTTAAATCTAAATAAATCTTTCATTCGCCAGTAATTTACAATCGTCTGATCAGACCATTCATACACATCGGAACATGATGGCAATTGTGTAGCGATTTTGAAATGTTTGCGATATGTCATTAAATAAATTATATATATATATATATATATATATATATATATATATAGAGAGAGAGAGAGAGAGATAGATAGATAGAGAGAGAGAGAGAGAGGAGAGAGAAATATAAATGTAATCGAAAAGTTATTGAATAGAAGAAATTTTATATGTTTTACTACATATTCAAGTGTCGTAAATGTAAAAATTCTTTTAAATTACTCCGTTAGTCGTTACATAAATTCATACATAAATTTGGTCCCCCTTTCGGTCCCATAATCTCACAAATATCTACTAACGTATGTCAAATATATATTTCTATGAAATATGTTTCCTCTTTGAAAGATTGCATCTCCAAAAATATAAAAACAAACATTAACTTCTTACATTGTTCATACAATAACCGAACATTACTTTTTATGTTTGTACAGAAGGATAGTACAATAAAATGACTTTAAATGTTAGAAAAAGTCGACAGAAAAGTTACTAGAATCGTCCATAGTTTTGACATGGTTCCGAAAGAGTATTCAGTAAATAGAGAAAAATAGATAGAGGAGTAAGACAATAATGTATTTTCTCGCCGGATTGAGACAATTGAGATAAAACTAGACGAACTACCAGGATTTATTATTGGTAGACATAATCTTAAGAAAATCCGATACGCGGGTTATTATATGTTAATTATAGACACAAAAAGAAAACTGATATATGTTGTTTTTTGTTTTTTAAGTGAAAAAAAAGAAGAAAGTCCAATTAATTATACGAAATAATATGCATGGCTGTTAGCAATGAAGGTTGCATACTTTTTTAAGAACACTTCTCGAATATTCGGGCAATTAGAGGAAAACAAATCTACCACTTAAAACAGAAGCGTCTTCACTAATATAGCTATGAACAAAAAAAGCGTCTACACTAATATAGCTATGAACAAAAAATATCGATCAAAGTTATAAAAATCTGTCGTATTTAATGAAACAGAAACTCCATAACTCTCTCTCTCTCCCTCTCATATATATATATATATATATATATATATATATATATATATATATATATATATATATATATATATATGTGTGTGTGTGTGTGTGTGTGTGTGTGTGTATGTGTGTGTAAAACAATTTGATTTCTTTTTTAATTTTGTAATGTTACTTTCTGCGCTGTGTGCAGGATGATGTAATTTAAGGTCTAGGTGTTTTTTTAGTATCTCATTATGTTTCTGCATTTCATTATTTAAATGTTGGATTTCAGTTTTAGATGTTGTTATTTGTAAAAAAATAAGATTTAAATATAATTTATGGTCAAGGAGACATATATATATATATATATATATATATATATCGTTTTATATGTGCAGTACTTAGTGGAAAAGCTCAATATCATTGATAGAGCTAACATATACAACTGAATATATATATATATATATATATATATATATATATATATATATATATATATATTATTTTGTATGTGCAAATACAAATAGAAATAGCTCAATATCAGTGATAGAGCTAACGTACAACTGAATATACATATACATATCTATTTCTGTCTATCTTTCTATCTACCATCTATATATATATATATATATATATATATATATATATATATAGAGAGAGAGAGAGAGAGAGAGATAAATGAATACTTGTTCATTAAAAATTCACTGTGTATTTATGTCTCTTTTTAGGTATTTACGTGTTTTTATATATATATATCCTTACATTCATATTTGCATTTATTTATCGTGTTCTTACTTTCTGTTCATGCATATATATACGAAATGTTTACGTTTATATTTGTAATTATGAATGCATATGTACGCCTGTATATTTTTTATATAATTGTTTATGTACATATGTGTGTCTGTCGAAACGTGTAAAGTGTCAAACTTGCGACTTACAGACCCAGAGTAAATTAAAAATAGCTCACTTCTCCCACGTTTTTAAAAGTCACTTTCTAATGTTTCTTCGTAACTACGAAACATAAATAATGTCGGATCCAGTAAAAACCTCATACTGTTTTCACGCAGGAGCCAACATCTCATTTCTGGCCTCTTTTATAATTTTCTTTTTTCTACCTCGGCAGGTAATGCCAGGCAATAAAACACACAGTGGAGGCGTTAACAAATTAATACTGGACTAGACAAAATCAATCATTTGAAATATATCGTCCTATTTTTTAACAAAACTTTGTCGTTTTTTTGTTTGTTGCTTTTTCGTACGAACCTGTCAGATTCTATTAAAAGCTGGATTGACTCAATATGTTCGAAAGAGTTTCGATATCTGTCTATATTTCTGAGATGAGGTGCTGTAATTATTGACACTATTTACATTGTTTGCACTGCTGTCCTCATCGTTATTGCCATATTCACGAAGTTTCGGTTGTTGTACGCTCCGGCCTTCTTAATGTAATTGGAATTTAAAGCCGAACCCTTTATTTCGTCGACTGGGTGTAGATTGTTCTAGTTTTATATGCCATGCCTCTTCCGGATGTCTCAGTATCAGTTATCTCCCTTTTACCTCAACTTTTCGAAATTTTTCCTCACCTCTGCTGTAGCCAGGTATTGAACTCACAACTCTTTGCGTCAAGTCACTGGATTACTTCAACCAACGATTCTATTCATTAGGCTATATGTCCTTAATGGCCAAAAAGTCGGGAATAGGTTTACAACGTTGATGACAACAGTCCAAACAATGTAAATAATTTAAATAAAATTGAGTGTGTTTATAATTTTAAGAAGATCAAAGATACGGTGTTTAAAATAATGTTTTAAAGTTGCTTAAATCAATTTTATTTTTGTAAGATTAATCTGGATTTAACATAATTCTGCATTAACCTCTTCGTAGTATTAGTAAGATATCGCATAGATGTATTGGTATTTGGTTACTATTTTTGACATTTTATATTGATTGGTTCGTATTCTTATATGAAGGATCTTTATTTAACAGTAGCATTAAGTTACCAAATAATTCTATATGTGTAAATTATTTACTAGTTTCATAAAGAAAACATTTATCTATCCCCTACAAAAAATATGTAAGAAATTCACAAAACATATAACTTGTTTAGCAATTTTTTTAATTACCTCTCAAACCGACATTTATTTCTTAGGAAACTGCATTGTCTGGTTTGTTTAATTTATATAACCATATGTATGCATTTTTCGTTTATGTCTGGCTGACGTTAGCGGCCAATCTACGGCGATGACCCATTTATAAAAAAAAAAAAATGCTTCTACGCTTAGTTTAAATTTAACCTAGGTCATATTTGATTGTTAGATCAGAGAAAAGCCCACAAACCTTATAACCGCACTTTTTTCTTTAAAATATACGTTTATTTTGCTATTAAATCTTAATAAATCTTTCACTCACCTGTAATTTACAATCACCTGATTAGATGTATTTATATGCATTGAAACACGACTGAAATTGTGCAGCGATTTTTTACATGTTTTTGATGTAAGACTCTAATATATATATATATAGAGAGAGAGAGATTTATGTAGTTTACTGCTACCAGCAAGCAGAAATATTTCTCCTCCCGATGATGGCCATGTTGATCGAAAGGAATCTAAATGAAATAATAATAAAAAAACGAAAGAATATTAATCTACAACCCAGTGTGTCTAACGATTTTAATTTTTATATTTTTTTTTGTTCATTATTCATATATATATATATATATATATATATATATATATATATATATATGTATGTATGTATGTATGTATGTATAATCAAATGCTATGTTGATTTGAAATGTACCTATCGTTACTCAATTGCTAAACGATTGCTCTTTTTCTGAGAAATGTCATTACCATTAATCTAGGGACATTACAATAATCACAGACGTGTATTTGATGATGAGTTTTTCAGTTTGTTTAAATGAATTGATTTATCTTTCAATGATGTAAATTATCATTTCCTGCTAACCAACAAAATGAACGTTCGTGTGTACAAATGCCTGGGCACAAAAAAAAACTATCGACCGAAATACTTCTACTGATTGGGCTTCTCTCTTGCAATCAGAAGTCAGAGGATCATCTCTTACATTAGATTTCAGAAACCAGGCCATTATCTCTCACTCTGTTTCTGTGTATATATATATATATATATATATATATATATATATATATATATATATATATATATATATATATATATATATATATATATATATATATGTGTATATATATATATATATATATATATATATATATATATATATATATATATGCACATACACGGAGAAAAGAAGGCGAGAGACGTATATACATAAAGTGTTGAAATAAGAATCATTATTATACGGCGCCTGTCATTTTCACACCTCGGTGCTTTCTCTAGACAAGTACTATTACTCCTTCAGCGGGCTTTTTATATAGGTCAATGTTGGTTTAGGGAAATTGAGGAAGCGGAAAACAGCTATTCCCTGTTGATGTTTTAGGACAAACACTTAGCTTTTATGGTTATAACCTCCAGATTTCTTAGTCGTGGTCGTTGGGTGGTTAGAGGAAATGCAAACAGATTCGGCTTAATTATGTTTATTATTTTATTCATTTATATTATTTTTATATTTTTTTCTTTCGTGTATTTGATTTAGGTTTAGGATATAATATTTGGATGAAAAGTATTTTATATTTAACTTATGGAAATTTATTTATGTGATTATTGGACATGAAATGATTGTAGGTAGCGCAGTAGGAATTCGTTTTCGTGTATGCATTTTGAAATGAGCAATAATCATTTGTGTTAGTTATTATCTTATTTTGGAAAGGTAATTACCGCTATTCCTCTCTTTCTCTCTCCCTCTCAAACATACACACACAGTCTCTTGCTTTCTCTCTCACACACACTATCACTTATTATATATATATATATATATATGGGATTGAGAGCATGAGAGAGAGAAAGAGACGTTCTAAACGGATTTTTAATTTGGTATTACTTTTTGTCGGGGAGAAAATTTTCTTTCGTAAAACTTTTCGATTTAGGACGGTTGTTATAATTTTCACTGTTCAACAAGATAAAAACATCATGTATATCTACCGAAACACGTGTACTCACTAACAATAATATTAATAGTAATATATATGATGTGTTTTCATGTATGTTTTAAAATAAAAGCGAAATAAGGACAAAGAGAAGAAAGAAAGGATTGATTAAAAATGTTGGAAAAAGCAAGCAGATAAAGAAAATCAGGAAAAGTTAAGAAAAGTAACTAAAAATGTATTATTTTGTAGAAATGTAACTAAAGAGTAAAATCTCTAGTAAACTCTATAACCAAAGAATAATGCTTACGATCTTTTTCTGAAACTTTTAAAAATGTCAATGAAAGAATGCTTTTGAGAATTTAATCATATAAAAAAAATAGATTCAATGTTGAATGTTTGTTCTTTTTACAAAGAACATTAAAACATTCCGTTGACAGCTTCGTGAACATCCGCACCTTAAAGATTAAAGATTCAGTGTTTTTTTGTTAATTCCTATTCTATTGTAAACCATAAATCAATATTTCTCCATTACATTCTACTGTAAGCTTAATTTTTATTGATCATCATGAAAAAAAAGAGGAACAGCTGTCCGAATATAAATGACACATGCAACACACGGTGAAACGTTACTGTATGTAATTTGCTGATAACAAATTGTGCTTAGAATATTACTATATCTGATTGATTTAACGTGTTGACTGTATGCGAATATACGATAGATATGTGATGAGTATAGATGCACAAATGACACTTGTTGTCACATGACACACACAAAACATCGCAAAAGATTCTGATGGGTATAAAATGTAATACACTAGAATACCTGACAACCGGATTAAGAAAGCCATCCGGATATGAGGAATTGGTTACAAATTCCGGATGTGAGGAGTTATAATTAGACTAAAATAAAAGAACTGAAATCAGGTTTAACACTTATTTTCACTGTTTTAAACAAAATAAAATAATTGTGAGTGAAATATAACAGAATTGATTTTAAGGAAAAAGAAATAAATTATTTAATGTTAATAAAAATTCATTAAATTAAGTATGCCGCGTATGCAAAACAAATAATGAAACGAGAATTTTTTAATCGCTGTTACGTGATGATTCTTTTTCTTCCAATATTATTCTCAATGTTTTCTGCATTTCATTTTGATTTTTTTCTTGAATTTTTTTAAACGAAAGACAGTTTTTGTTTTAATCTGTGTGCGTTATTGCAATCGTCATAGCTGAATGCTGGCTTTCTTTCCATAAAACTAAGAACCTTTTCAATAGATTTTTATATTTCAGTCCCGGTTTCATCACAATCATGCATCTCGTCGCAATCTTGTTGAAGAGTTTCGTTGTCATCCTTTCCTCTTATTCCCATCATCTTTTGCACCAATACAAGCCATTAGAGTGAAATAAGCATGAGAAATTATTCAAAGTAAATTTCCTGAAAAACAGAAATTTGAAATCAGTTACATATCACAAAAATAGTTCAAATATACACATCAAAATCATGTGCGGATATGCGGCATTCTGGAAACGAGGCACTCCGGATATGAGGGATTCCGGATATGAGGGATCCTACTGTATTTAGAATGAAAGATAAAAAGAGCATTTCACAAGCACAGCGGTTGCATAAGATTTTCTCCGTGCCAATGAGCCGAGGAGAATGAAGAAACATATAGAGAGCCTCTATTTCGTTTTTTAAGCGTAGAGGGATGGGTTAATATGTGAGCCAGCTGTTATTTTTCTCTTCCCGTCTACGTGATAACAAGCAAATTACTGTCACTGGGCACAGGAATGTCCGTAATACAAGCAAGAATACATCCGATATTATTGCTATCAGATTACTTCGTATTTGGATGCCGATAAGTAGCGGCACTTATCGAGGGAAGCATCAAATATATTCAGATGCGAAAAAGATTGTTGAGAAATGGTAACGATGCCGGAGGCTGAGCCAAGCTGCATTTGTTACAACATGGTAGGTGGCGCATGTGTTCATGGCACAGGAATTCGTTATCTATTATAAATCAACTGCAGACATATACAGAGACTTGCTTGTATTGAAATAAACGGAGTCCTTAATCCTAAACACAAACACACACATACACATAGATGTCTAGTATTATAATACACACACACATATATATGTCTAGTATCATAACACACACACACACAAATATATATATATATATATATATATATATATATACTTTATGCAAAACTAGGTAATCTGTATGGGTAGGCCCAAGAAGGATGATATCCAGAGAGCTCAAAGTAAATTCAGAGCAAATAAATTTGAATAAAAACTGACCACTTTAAGGTTAGTGGTCTGTTTTTATTCAAATATATATATATATATATATATGTTAATCTGTTTTCTCATACAATCCAGTACTTCAGAGCGGGAAAAAAACTTACTGATTACATTCAATGCTTCGAAAACCAAACTATCATCGCCGATTGGACCCTGAACTAACACCAGTCACGATGAATGAATGCCCCCTCGGGGTGATTCTTCGTGCCTTGAAAGAATATTGGGCCTTAAAATCTCCCCTAACTTCAAGTGGAACTCGTACATAAGAACCATTGCTAAAGAAGCATGAAAAATGGTCGGTCGCTCCAGTAAGTACTTAACACTTTGTTCTATCCCCGACATTTACAAAAGCCAGATCAGGCTTAAAATGGAGTTCAGTTGTCATATTTGGCTGGAGCCCCCAAGTCCTCACTTTCCAGAATTGATAGAGTCCAAAAGCCTCTCAGGGTCCTTGTTAGTGACAAATTATTTCCCGACCTCCAAACTCTCCGTCACAGACGGGACGTGGCAAGCCTGTCACAGCTCTAGCGCTACCTCCATGGAAAATGCTCGGACGAACTGCATTCCATCTTTCAGCCAGTTAGAAACTTTATGGCCAGGACTCGCCATGTCATTCATATTGTAGCAAACGGCACATATTCTATATTTATACATACTACAAACCCTGCAAACATATATCATATTTATCTAAACATCCACACTTCGTAGAAAGATTATATATATATATATATATATATATATATATATATATATATATATATATATATATGAAAATTTTCAGAGTTAACCTGTAGAAAAGACAATATTTATAAATATAAATGACAATAGGAAAGCTTTAGTTAGCCTTTGACGCGTTTCGTCCAATGTCGACTTTCTCAAGCAAAAAAAAACTTTTTTAATTAAATTCACTTCGTTTTTTGCTTTGAGAAATCCACATTGGACGAAACGCGTCAGCAATATCTATTTTTTCTATTGTCATATATATATATATATATATATATATATATATATATATATATATATATATATATATGCATATATATATAATTATTTATTTAAAAATATGATTCCATCGGTACATAAGAGTTCTCATGTTTCAAAACAAGAGCCGAAAACGTCAATATAATTATTTGAATTATATTGAATTAAAGTATCAAGCTCTATTCCATCTTCAAGTGAAATTTTTGGGGGAATTTTTTCAATTTTTCAAAAAAAATTTCGCTCTACTTTTGTATCGAACAATATTTAAAAAAAAATAATAAAAATACCAAAGAACTTTGGATTATTTACCTAACGAGTTTTTTCCTATTTTCTATATATTTTTACACACACACACACACACACACACACACACACACACACACACATATATATATATATATATATATATATATATATATATATATATATATATATATATATATACGCACACACACATAGTAAAACCATGAATTAATGGGCCCTGTACCAACGGATTCTGTATTTAGCGGAGAAAATACGCAGAAATGGTCGTGTCAGGCTGGAACTCAAAACGCCCGCCCATACCGAACATTTTCTGTTAGTTCCAGAATTGGCGGCTGTTTTTACTGGCGCAATCAACCGACATAGACTGTTAGTTCCGGGAATAGCCGCTGTTCTTTACATGAGCGCTCGTCGTGTACAAACATGCATCGCATGTTAAACATTTTATACTGATTTTAGTAAAGTATATACAGTATTGTCTTTTTGTCAAGACCTTCACTTGCGACAGTGATTCAAACGAAGATGTAGTGGACTGACGGAAAATATCTGATATCCGTGATTTTCTTGCCACTCTCCTAAAATTTATTGATCTGACCAAGAATCGGGAAATTAAGGCGGATTATACACACCTTCGAAGATTAAGGCAATGATAATTCGCGAAAATAAAAGTGACCCCGACTCACCACCACCACCACCAGTAATTACTAATGTGAGGCCCCACTATACGATCATGGCACGTTCACGGTAGTATTAGAACCATCACAGCAATTGAGGAAAACTTTTCAAACTTTATTTAATGTATATAGTAAATAAATAAATAAAATATGTATACATTTATACTGTATTCACATTTATTTACAATAATTTTGTACCGTATTGGGTGATTCCAGGCCACAAAAAAGTGCTTCAAATTAACAGATAAATGGATTTAACAGACGACCCACCCCAATATTTGTCCGTTAAATTAAGGTATCCTATCTCTCGTACCTTCGTAATCACCGTTATACTCATTCAATTCACCCGAATCAGCTTCACTGTTCACAGATTGACAACTAAACACTCTGAAATGTTAGTATAAGAGCTTCCGGCACGTATGCCAAGCAGAACAACATGGCATTTTCAAATTTCTAGCGGAGTGAATTGTATCATGATGATCCTTTTCTCTTAGACGGTACCCAACTGACCCTACTATACTTTGCAATCGATAAACTCAAAAACATCATGCAAGAAATTAAATATATATAGAACGGCGGCAGCTTACCCATCGCTGAACATATATATATATATATATATATATATATATATATATATATATATATATATATATATTAAATAAATAGGGAACACGTCGGAAAACGTATATAAACTCATAACTGAAAAATGTTTATAAAATTATCCCTTTTATTATAGTTTGCATTGCGTTTTTGGGGAAAATGTATTATGGAAGAGAAATTTTTGTATTTCGAATTCTGTGCTATTAAAATTTTTAAGTCTATAAAATTTTTCTTCTTTATTACCCTATTTATATTCGGGCTATTTTCCTCATCTTTCTTGTTGTTTTCTCAACTTATCGGCGGCCGTTTTGAACTTCATCAGGTACATATAAATCTGGGAATCCTAGAGGGAATTCTGAAACGACCGCTTTATTTAATCTATGAATTTAGATGGTTTTCGTTCCGCTGTTCATGTCTTAGGATATCTTGTCTAGTTTGTATTTTTAGTATTGCTCATTTATTGCTCGCCCTTTTCCACTGGGCCCAAGTACACATTACCTAGCCCAGGGTTTGAACTCACAATTTTTGTCACACCAAATTTAATTTTTCTATATTTGTTCCCCATTTTTAATCATTCTATCGAATTTATTCCATATTAGTTTTTAATCATATATATATATATATATATATATATATATGTGTGTGTGTGTGTGTGTGTGTGTGTGTGTGTGTGTGTGTGTGTGTGCAAATATATTGAAAAATAGGAAAGAACCGTTAGCTTAATAATCCGAAGTTCTTTAGTATGATTGTTTTTATTTTTAAAAAACAGTGCTCGATACACATATAGAGCCTATATTATAATTATTTTTTTAAATATATGATTCCATCGCTACATAGGAATTACCATGTTTCAAAAGCAAAAGCTAAAAACTTCCAATTCAATGATAGAAATTAAATTAAATTAAAGTACCCAGTTCTCTTTATCCACAAGCGAATTTTGGAATAACTAATTTTGAAATTTACGGCGCTTTATAAGCATATACATTCGTAATATTAGTTTCTATGGATACTGAGAAAACCAATCATTTTAATAAGGGGCGTTGGGGTATTCATTTTCACTGACAAATATTGTATGAACATATGTAACGATGGAATCATATTTTTTTTTAAATTATTTATTTTATATATATATATATATATATATATATATATATATATATATATATCATGGCTCCCCACTGATTTCTTTTTCTTTATTATCTCTCTGTTGTTATTATCTATCTAGCTGCCTCCTGTGTTGTTATACGTAGTTTTATGTAAACCTTCAAAATTAGATGCCAGACAAAACAAAACTACACAGCCCAGTCTACCCTGGAGGAAATATCAATGGATTCTTAGCATTCTTAAAGCCATTTGTCAAAACATTACCGGAATAGATTAGGCCTGGACTTGAACTCAGCTCTCCGTTTTCGTGCAGATATTCATTAAACAACCAGCACATCCAGACTATATGAATAGTATATATATATATATATATATATATATATATATATATATATATATATATATATATATATATATATATATATATATATATATATATGAATAATATAATAATAATGCATTAAACATTGATCATATTTGGCGTCAGAATTTCGCAGACCTTGCTTAGTCAAATGTAAATTTGATACCAAAATATTTTGATCTGTAAAACCTTAAACATAAGTCTTTTAAATTTACTCCTAAATCTAATTATCAGTGTGGTCAAGAGCAGTTTAAAGACCCGCGATTTATGAGATCGTTGTAGAACAAGACACTAAACACGTTCTACGAAACTAAACACTTTAGTCTGATCAGATAAACGTATAACTGACACAACATTAACTCACCAATATTGAAGTGACATGACAGACGAGAAATCCGTCTGTATACACAACAGTTCAATGGAAAATAAATTATTTTAAGTAGACTGGTAACATAAATTCGCGGTATCTCACTATTATTGAAGCTCTCCTACCTTCTAGTATTTATAATTCAAGGTATGCCAGAAATATAAAACGAGGAACA
Source organism: Acanthosepion pharaonis (assembly GCA_903632075.3). Taxonomy (NCBI): domain Eukaryota; kingdom Metazoa; phylum Mollusca; class Cephalopoda; order Sepiida; family Sepiidae; genus Acanthosepion; species Acanthosepion pharaonis. The sequence continues at coordinate 955,183 of CAHIKZ030004943.1, forward strand.
TTTATATAATGAACTGGAGTTACGGTTCAAGTATCAATATATTTTTTTTATTATTTGGTGTGACCAAGGGCGCAAATGTATCTAACAATCGGTCAGGATTTTCTTTTTTTACAATGGGATTCACCCTGTACATAGCCCTGGTGTAGTGGATTGCAGGGTAAGACGTATAGCTTATGCGGATATATGTGGAAGATAACTGTTAACCCTAGACTTGAACAAGTCAAGATTCAAGTGATCGGGGAATCAACCTCTTGGGTGTTGGTTCCACAAGGCAGAGGTTTGAGGGAAGAAGCTGCTCGAGTGAAACTTACATCTCACCAGAAGTATACGAAGGGAATGAGGGTGGTTCGCTACCTTGGGCGTGGCATGACAGGTCTTAAGAGTGAAGATTAGAACTGGTGGAAATAAGGAGTGTCGTTCATCTGAACACTCTCCATGGAGCAGGCTTGCAAAGTCTCTTCTATGAGAAAAGGGTTTCAAGGTAGACAATAATTCGTCGCCTACAAGGACGCGGAAAGGCTTTTGAAAGTAAAACAGGGAAGCCCCGCTCATATATTGCAGTAGTACAACTCTTCGGTCTGATGTGGCTCTTGCACATGTAGAGGATAGTAGAAGGTGCAAGGTACTTTCACGAGCGGTACAGAGAACCGACTATTTCCTCTTCATCACTACGAGTTCTACTTTATGTTTGGGTTGAGTTTAAGTCTCAATCGTCGCCTCCATGATAGAATATCTGTTCATCACGATTGGTGAAAGTTCTGGGTCTAATCGGTGATAATGGTTTGGTCTTGGAGGCTTTGAATTTAAATAGTCAGTTTTTCTCCTACTGAGCTGCTAGGGTTAGGTCAGAGACAAGATAGGCGATAAAGAAAGCTGTCAATTCAACACGCAAAATTTTGTTCCAACATTTGAATTCTTTAGTTTTTTTGACGACGTCGCAAATCCTTCTCGGTTGATTCTTGCGTCATTCTTTGTAAGATGTTTATATTCCGTAATAAAATAAAAGCGGGAAAAGATTTCTTCAGAAGATGGCGATAGAACCTAGATTATGAATGTAATGATTTATATTTCACAGATTCCTTTCTTATCTGTAAAATTGACTTCGCTCCTTGGGAAAAAACAGTTGAGAGGTTTTGAATTCAGAGTTGTCCTTCATCTAGAATGAATTCCACACAAAACTAGAGAACCCAGTCTACTCCACTATAGTTGTTGGAGATAGAAAAATGGATTTATTTTCTTAAAGGACACGAGGGAAAAGGTGTAACTGACTTAAGGACGGGAAGGTACATAAACCAAAATGTTGCGATTCAAAAGAAGAAATTGTTTCTATAGAATAGTTATAAAACTTGTATTTCCCTTTACATGTTCTTTTTTGTAGGTTTGGATGAAAGGCGTACCTGAAATGTTTGTGGCAAAAAAAGGAGAATAGCAAAAATAACAAAAGTAAATGACAAACAATAGTATAAATACATTGATATGTATTGCAGATTAACAAGAAAATAAATTCTCTAGCAATTGACAATTTCTCATGTGGAACACATTTCTCTGACTTTGGAGTAGAGAAAAATAAATATTTCAACCATCAAACAGAGACTAAAATTATTATTTCTACCGAGGAGGTATTGGATATTTTAGTAGCATATAAATGTACAGACTGCTGTTGATGCTTAAGTTATTAGTGTAGCGAAAATAATCTAAATGTTAATGACTGACATAAAGATCCTTTCTTGAAATCCTTTTGAACACCGCATTGAATCCATGGGCACACCCACTCAAAATTGATATACATATATACACATCTACTACACTTTTTTTTTTCACGTTGCCGTTTAGGGTAATTAGTTTGACACGTAGACATTATAAGATGCTCACAATTAGAAATTCGACACAGTCACTTAGATAGTAACACCATAAAATATGAACACGTGGCATCTACTCGAGCAATGAAATCAAAGCATCGAAATATACCCGCGTTTAACCACATTAAAAAAATTCAGATGAAGTTAAAATAAAAATAGCGAAACATTTATTTACACTGTTTAGAGTTTTCGGGCTGTTGCCATCATCTTTGTTGCTATATTCACGACGTTTTGGCCGTTGTACGCTCCGGCGTTCATAAAGTTATTGGAATTTCGAATCGAACCCTTTATTTCGTCCACCGGGGTAGATTGATCTAGTTCCACATGTCACGCCTCTTGCGGATATCTCGGTTTCAATTATTTCCCTTCAGTAACACAACTCTCCAAGTTTTTTTTTTTTTTTTTTTGTGAGCGGTTATTAAACTCACAACTCAGCTGTGGTCAGGTATTGAACTCACCAATCTTTGGGTGAAGTCACGAGATTACTTCAGCCAAAGCTTTTATCTACTGGGCTAAGTGCACTTAAGGAAACGCAGTGAATATGATAAGAAATATGAGGACAACAGTCCGAACAATGTAAATAGTGTAAATAATTGCAATACCTTATTTCAGAAATACAGACAGGTATCCTAGAAATGTGTTTGAAATTTTATCTTTCACTTCATTCTGAGTACTAATGACATTGTGAAAGACACAACTATCTCAGCGCTCAGGCTAGTCTATAGTTGGACAGACATATTGATGTCATTCATTTGGTGATAGATTATGAAGAAAATTGACTATTGCTTATAAACGACTTCTCTGTTAATGACACTGAAACGACATAACTCAGCGCTGGTCAAATTTGAGCAGCCGTCGTGCCGGAGAAAACGGCCTTCATCAGCGATGATCCTTCACAAGCCTGACGCCAAGTCCAGTCTCGACTCATTGTAATCACGACTTAAGTTGATCACATTGGTCATAAATCCTTCTGGGTACAATATCAGTGATAGATAAGGGCAGAAGAGCATTAACCTCTACGTTTGCCTTTTTCTCTTCTTCGTTGTCTGTTTAATCCTATGCTTCTCCGCTAAATGTGTACTAATCCTTTCTGACTTCCTTACCACCTTCCCGTCATCTTCAATTACATTTTATCTTTCTTTCTTTCTTTCTTTCTTTCTTTCTTTCTTTCTTTTATCTAACCTTTTAAATCTTTGTATTTCTTTCCCTTTCCTTGCACACGTTTCTTTCCTAGGTCAAGAGAACCTTTCTTTCTTTCTTTCTTTCTTTCTTTCTTTCTTCTATATAATTTCTTAATTCGATGTATTTCTTTCCCTTTGCTTGCATACATAACTTTCTTACGTCACTTGCACCTCTTCTTCAGTCACATTTTTCTTTCTTTCTTTCTTTCTTTCTTTCTTTCTTTCTTTCTTCACACACCTTTCTTTTTAAAATGATATTTTCTAGCCATTTCTTGATTACAAGAATTTATTTCCTGTTTATTTCGCATACTTTGTGTCTTCAATCGCTGCTTTCTTGCTTTATTAACTTTTTTCTTCTTTTCTTTGAAGATATTTCTTTCCTTTTTTCTTCACGCGCTATTTTTCCATCAAACTCATCTTTCCTTCTTCCTATCTTTCTTTCTTTCTTTTTGCTGTGTTCTTCGTTCTCTCTCTTTTCATTATACTTCTTGTTCATCATCTTCTTTCTTTCTTCTTTAATTCATTTTATACATTTTTTCTCTATTATAATATATTATTCTCTTTTTTTCTTTCCTTTCTTCTTTTCTTCTTTCTCCTTTCTTTTAAGGGGCATCAATTTTTGGTTATAATTTGCCTCATTATTCTTTCGTGTTTTCCTTCATTGTCTTCCTCATGATGCTTCCCCCCTCTCTCTCCCTTTCACACACACACACACACACACACACACACTTTTTCTTTCTGTCTCACTTTTTTCTCTTATATTCCCAATGTAGTCTTGAACTTCCGTCTTGTCACTTCCAATATCAAGTTCTTCTTTTAAATTTAGGACTTATTTTATCTTATTCTCATTTTCGTAACTTCTTCCTCTCATACTAATTCTAATCCTTTTTCTATGATTATGATTTCTTCTTCTTCTTCTTTTATCTTCTTCTTCTTCTTCTTCTTCTTCTTCTTCTTCTTCTTCTTCTTCTTCTTCTTCTTCTTCCCACTATCTTCTTATTACTATTTCTACTTACTTTTTCTTCTTCACACTTTCTTCTTTTTCATCATCTTCTTTCCACTTTCTTCTTCTTCTTCCCACTTTCTTGTTGATTTGTTTATTTTCGCTACCCAAAATGTCTCTCAACTAGATTTACAACCGTTCTGAATTTATTTGATACGCCCTGTTTGTTTGGCATGTCCTTTCAAATATCTCCATTTTTCTTCAGTCTAAGCTTCTGTTTCTCACTGATTCACATCATTCGTGTCCTTTCCTTCACTCAACGTCCGCATTCACACAGAGAAATAAGGTTCACGGCCAAACGATTTCGTATTTTACCACTAGCGCAAAGTGAACTTTAACGAAACCCCGGGAGCCATGAGAAAGAGTTGGTTGTCCACCAGAAAGCATTGATCATATCCTGATTAGCAGCTTCTCTACCTCTTTTGTACTTGTTGCGATTGTCTTCCCATTTTTCTGTTCACTTACTTTAGATCAAACATAAACTTTTTGAGTTTATGCAGATGCATTTATACAAATATTTATTGAATATTTAACATATTAATTTTTTCAGTTCAAACGGCGGGAACAATACGGCGGACAGTTTCTCCTGTTTTCAATGTTATTGAATATCGGGATGAACAACGGGTTATTATGGAAGCGAATAAATAATTGTATGTTTGAAATACTTATTCGCGGAAGTAAGTTCTTTTTAGATTTTAAATTGATTTTCTCATCTGTTAGGCTCAATAATTTTAGTCATTCTAGTAAACCCGAACTTGTTTCAGCATCATAATTTACTCAGTAGAGTAATGGACTGCGGCTTGAGAACCAAAATCGATTTCCAGTCGAGTGTATTACATCAACTTACATATTAATAAACTTAGTTATTAAAAATACACCTTTAAGTGACGAATCTAGGCGCGTCGTCAGTATTGTTGCTCCCATGTCACTAGAAGTTTTGGGTGTAAATAAACAACAGACTTCTTTGATGGACGACCCGACCAAATATGATCAGTATTCGGCCCGCACCCAGAATAAAATTTGCTACCATCTTTAGGGCATGATTTATATAAGTTCCTCCAGAAAACGGCAACTAATTCACTTGGGCTATTCAATGTTATAGATCAGGTATGCTTGGTTGTTGATTATTTTCGTATTTTTAACCTATTGAGAGTCCCTGCATATTTTTGAGCATATGTAATACTATAAATATAGATTCATGCCTGTCTCTAACTTTCGCTTTCCAGTTTTAAAAAAAACTTGCTAGTCCAATTCTAGGTTTTATTTTAAAGAACACGTGACAACGCTTAAATAGTTTAAACCTCTTTTTGAAAGTACAGTCTTGTATTGTTCATTTTTTCCACAACCTGAATTCTGAAATTCTGAGAACAAGTTTAAAAGAATGCCTCACAATTACCAAATGGTTAATACTTATATCTACTGTCAGAAGTAAAAAAAATATACTACTAAATAGTGTTAATAATGCCAAAAATATTGTGACGTTATACACATTCTTTAGATACGTTCATGTATTAAATTTTGGTGTCAAGTTATGTTTAAATGACAACACGTTTGATACGATGAATACGTGTTAAAGACACATTCTTATCGCAAAGCCAACAAACACTGTATCATCAAAGTTTTCAATGTCATGTATTTATGTATAAATTTGAATATAAATATTCTTGTCTATAATTTTATACTTCATGGCACGTACTGCAATAACGTACGAAAATCGGCGAGTGGCTAATATTTGAAGGGAGTTAATTATAGCCATAGATCCATTGGAAAACGCGAATTTACATTTTCACTCCATCTGCTTAATGTTAAATATTTGCAACTTATAACTGAAGAATAACAGTGAGATGATGATTTCAAAACCTATACATCAGCATTTTAACGCAGATGCTTATATTACCTCCACCACCACCACCACTACTACTTGTAATAATAATAATAATAATAATAATACAGTGTAACCCGGATATAAGATAGTTGTCGGGACCGGAGAGTAAGTCTCTTATATCCGGGTTTCTCTTATATCCGGGTTTGGTCTATTTTGTTTACATTAACACAGGCTCTAATTTGGGACCAGAGAAAATCTCTCTTATATCCGGGTTTCTCTTATATCTGGGTCTCTTATATCCGGGTTACACTGTAATAATAATACATTTTGATATTTTACCACTACAATCACCTACCGGATCATTGTACTTGGGTTTTAGGAGTAGAAGGGTTCGTCTATCTTTCGGTTCACACTCCTCCCAGGTTTTTGGAATAGAACTAAAGGTTTATCTCTTGTTCCGTGTTGGTTTGCGGTTCCTTCTAAAGTCTTTACATTATCTTTCACACCAAGTAACCCTTTGTGTCTTAGTGGCATTATCGCCATGCATGGAGTGAATTGATTTTAAAAAAAAAGGCAGGGTACTAAATATATGTATTGTTTGCCCAAATTCTGATGTTTACTGATACAGTGGATAGCTACAGCTCACTTTATTTATTAAATAGTATATTTATTTATTTTAGTCTAGTGGTCTGAATTTGAAAATGATTAAATATACGGTTTAATAAGTAAATGGAGTGTTTAATTAAGTAAGAGTATTCACTGAAAATACCGTTTAAAATGATAAACAAATCTGGTGGATTAGTAAAAATCAATTACAGTGTTTAAAAATTCGCTTTGCTTGCTTTTGGATACGAAACTGATATGAAAAATTTCCACGACATTAATTAATCTGATTTGAAATAAATATTACTTCTAGATGGAAATATCGTAGAAATGTTTGTTTTTTTCATTCGTAGATAGGTGTTTACTTAAGGTGTTGTCAATTTGTCAGCTTGTCAGATAGGCGGAAGTTAATTTAATTTTTTCTACGGTGAACATATCTGTAAAGTATTACTTGAGGAATCTAACGTGAGCGCCTTTGCTTATATAACATTTACCTACTTAGTAATCTTTAAAATATACGAAAAATGTTTTCGTGCTCTAATGAATCATTGAATTTTAGGTACTTTTTCTTTAACTCTACTATAGATTACCGATCTTATTTTCAAATAATGTCGTTCACGGGCATCCGTATTTACAAAAATCGGCAGGTTTATACCCACAAAAAATCAAATTTAAAAAAAAAATATTTGGGGTATGGTCATTATTCAGTGAATCAGTGGGTATATATATATATATATATATATATATATATATATATATATATATATATATATATATATACGTGAACATTAAGTCAACACTTAGAGGCGACAGGCTGATTCATGCTAGACGCAATCGTCAGGCAATG
>CAHIKZ030004943.1:965000-1007500 GCA_903632075.3 Acanthosepion pharaonis
ATGTTTGGATGAGTTTTATACCTTAGAGCCACCAGCTTGAAACTTCACAGCTCCACTCGTACCCTGCCATATTCCCTTGAATAAAAAGCAAGTTTCTTTCAGACAGTTTATTACCCAAAACTTTTACTTTGTGGAAGAAATTCCTGATAGAATGTTTCCCTGACAACTAAAATCTTGCTCAACTGATATCTATCGTTCGCATCATACTTTCTTGCTTCCCCCTCCCTTACAATTTCACTCATTAAACCACTACCTTGAGTGGCTGTTAGGACTTGTGTTGGGTGAACTATCAGGAAAAAAATCTCGTATGATTAAATGAGTTCGAACACATCAATAAAGGTAAAAATAAGTCAAAAACATTCAAAAAGAGATAAGAAAAAACATTTGATGACTTTATAAATAAAGAGACAAGAATAATTCAGCTCGTTAAAAATATTTGACAGTTATTTAATTTATGACTTCCACTTATCTCCCCTTAGCTACGGACGAATAGTAGCGAACTTTAGTATATCTTTGGTTGGCTACTTAGCTATTTAGCTAAGTTGCCAACACATCTAGTGAAAGGAAAATTCCGAATTCAAGACCATTTTGTCCTTGATGCACAATTCGTCTATATAAACCGAATTGCAGCACAACTACTGTGGATTTTCATCTATTCATCTTTTATTTGTTATCTATTTAAGCATTATTCCGATATTCTCTTCGGGTTTCAGATTAAATTAAAGCATTTAGGAATATTTTCAGTCTTCATCAGAATTTCCACATTTGACTTTGAAAACAGCGATCGAAAGTGCTATGATAAATTGAAAAGTAAGATGAAAAATTAAACGTTGAATAAGTTATATTGATTTTTTATTAAATAAATTTATTTAGTTGAAGTGCCTGGGAGAGGTAAAGTGCCAGAGCTTTGGATGTTAAAGTGGGCCCGGGAGTCAAATTAAGCACAAGTATTTCCCGGTATCTCAGAAAATTTCTTTGGCATCTTAAATATATTTATTCAAGGTAACTTTCACATATTATGTAGGCCTTATATCTGATGGCTCAGATGAAAAAAGGATTACTCACAGAGAAGAAAGGACACTTGCCAAAAACTATGTGTTCCCTGACAAAACTATACACTGTCTGGGGGATAAGAAATTTGAATAATTAAAAAATGAATTTAATAAATCATGGAAAGTCGAAACAAAGACGACAGAGGCAGCCATATAAGTCATTTTTTTTTTTTTTTTTACTAATGTTGTTCTCTTCTGTCGATTCTTTTTATCATTGTTTTGTTTTTCTCTCCATTTCACGTTGTATTTTGTCGCATTATGAAACATCTTTCCGTTTTCACTCTTCCGTAAATTTAATTTCGGAGGATATGTTACACGGCATTAAAACGGACTCATGGAAAATTCGAAATATAAAAAAAAATTAAATTTAGAAGGAAATTCCAATTCCAATTCCAGAAATGTTTTAAACTTATAAATATTAGTGATTATTTTTACTAATTATACGCAGATTCAGTGGAAACAGGGCGAGCAATAACTGAACAGCACTAAAAGTACGAACTTGACGAGATATCTCTAGACTTGGAGAGTCTACCCCGTAAACTAAATTAAGGGTTCAATTCGAAATTCCTAGTAGATTACCAGAATTGATATACAACTTACAAAGCCCGTAGGAAATAAATGACTTAAACGTTATAATGACAACAAAGATGAGGACAACATTCCTCATGTAGATAATATAAATAAAAATAAATCCTTATCAGAGAAATTCAGATAGAAATTATTCGGATTAATACAATTGTCAGAACCGTCTCTATTAGGTTTCAGATAATGAATGCATTGGACGTAGTTTATTGATAAATCAAAGCGAGATGGAGATATTAGCTTTGGGCAGATACAAGCTTCATATTCTTTAGTTTTCGTTTTCTGTTCGTTTGCAAAGTGTTGATATTTATTCCGTTATTCTCTTTCAGAAACGCTAACATCGACTTTCTAACAACGATTCTTCAATTTGCTTACAATAACGAGATTTGTCTTTCCTTCCGGGATTTGTGTTGAAACTCTTTTTCGATAAATGACGTGCCCAAGTACATAATATTAGGACTATCCGAAGAATATGGTAATGCATTCCATCTATATAACTCAAACGACACTTTTGCAAATCTGACTGTGTAGGAAGTGAAATTTTTGGGAACTAGGATAACGTAAACGTCCTGGTCTTTTTGGTTGAACATCTTCTACCAGCAACATACCATTTGCATTCCAGAACACCATTGCCATCAATTATTATACTGACTGTTAAAAAGACGATGGATGTCATAGAATTAAATTTAATCTCCGGTGTAACATGTAGCACCTAGATTTCATACTGTCTGATCATTAGCTCCCTTATAATATTTTAGAAACTGAAACTAAATTCCGATGCGTTAGTTTGTTTTTATTAGTCAGTGACAGTTGTGATCCGACGAGAATTCACTTTCCGATAACTTAATTTCTCGTGAACGATTTCACCGCCCACCAACTTCGAAAAATCAAAAACGACAGCCATTTCACGAAGGTTTTGCTGTTTTTAATCTTGAATCAAAGCTTCAATCAGGCAATGTTTTCTCCTGGTATTAATGAATTTGAATAACATACATAAAGTTTGTCCTGGAGATTCGTACAGTATTTTGTGAACAAACACAGACAGAATGCTAATGACTTCCCGTCCTTTACATATTCTCAATAAACAAAATCAAACTCAAGGTTAATTTTATTGTTCCATTTACTCACTTGGGATGAAAATCATATACTTCAGATATATATATATATATATATATATATATATATATATATATATATATATATACGTCTATTGTCATCCGGTGCACACAATTTGTGACGTGAAATAAACATGCGTTGCTCTTGCTGTTAGAAATATTTTATCCCGATATCGTTTGATGTTTACAAATTTCGTAATGTCTAACTGTAAGTTAAATTTCGATATCCCTCGTATATAATGTTTAAATGGATATGCCTGTATATAAAGTCTCACATACCCATGAACCTATAAAGTTATCACACACACACGCAAACACACAAAAACATATATATATATATATATATATATATATATATATATATATATATATATATATATTTGTGTACGTGTGCGTGTAAAAAATTGATTATAAATAAAATATACGTGTAAGTCAATAAAATTAAAAGACAAAAGATAAATACTTCGTACCATAAGAGACTTCATCAAAGTAAATGTGGAGATTTTCATTTTGTAACTCGTATAAATATAAGTTACAAAATGCAAGATACGAAAAAAAATCTTCATAATAGATACATTGATAAAGAGAACGAACTTTGGTAAAGTAAACTTTTCATTTTGTCTTATAAACACACACACACATTAATATATATATATATATATATATATATTCGTTTTTATGTCTATGTTTTTCATGTTATTTAATAGATTGGCAGATTTTCTTTTTAAATAAATAAAAGCGTAAACATAAATGACAAATATATGTCTAGTTTATATATATATATATATATATATATATATATATATATATATATATATATATATATATATATATATGATAAAATGCTGTTTTAAGTTATGCTTTATTTATGGATTAAAGTACTCAATATCAGGGATAGTGCGTATGTAAATATAAAAGTGGATATTAAAGTCAACACCCAGTGACGACAGTCTGTCTCATACTAAATGCAATGTCAGACCATAATATTTATTTCCGTAAAAAAATGCAAAAAAGTGGCACAAGGCCAAAAATAGGAATGAGGAATGCTGGTCTTCTGCGAGGTCATGTGTGAACGGGGGGGGGTCACGCGTGTTCGCATCAAGCATCCCAAATGGGGTAGAGTTTTCAGGTAGCCTACATTTATATCAGTATTTAACGCTCATAGCATGGTTTTTAAAAAGGATCTTTTACTATTTCAATGAAGGCGTACATTACTTTCCATGTTTCCTGCATTTGCACAGTAAAGTAAACGCCAAGGCCATTTTAAAAGGGATTTACAGAGCTAGATGTCAAATTCTACCAGTAAAATCAGTAAAAACAAGATGAAACTGCTGCTTTTTAGGTGTTTGTAGCCCATTTAACCTATTAAAGCGTGGAATGAATTCAGTGAATGATCACTAACACATTTCATGCCACTTCACGCTACGACTTTTAAGCCAAGTGGACAGAATCGGCTCCCTCCCCCAATTGTACAATTTGTCCGATTTTTCACATTTTATTGCATTTTTTCATTCGAGGGGACACCGGGTTACTGTTATGTCTTTTCAAGCCGTTTACGTGTAGCAAAAACACCTACTCGCTATAATTGTACTACTGCGCATCGCTGCCCAACATTTTCGCACGTTTTCATCTAAATTCGTGCAACTTAAATAACTTCATCATCCATCAGTAAACGAAATTAACATAGCTTCAGATTTTATTCGTAAGAAGTGTAAAAACGCGTGTATTTTCACCTTTTTATCAATAAAACTACCTCCTATCTCCAAGCTGCTCAAAATTTTCAAAGAAAAATGAATCTTGAAAATACCGTTTTTTGATTAGCTGACTTTGAGAGACTGCGCTACATCGGTGACGACGTAAATCAAAAAGGCAATGTCTATTTTGGGATAAGGAACTACATATCTTTCATATTAATCAATAAAAAAGCCCGATACAATAAAGTCGCCAGATACTATTTTGAAACGTCATCCGTCACTGTGCACTGCTTTGACTAACCCAGCTGGAGGTTAAATAATCGCGGCAACTATTCAAGGTTGCTGCGAACTCATTGGCACGGTTGCAAGCGTTTAACCTTGGGCCCATCCAATCATACGCGCGAGCAGTTCTCTTACGCACGCGTGCGCATGTGCCTACGTACGTCACCTTAGTATGTGCGCTCAAGGACATCCGGCCAACCGCCTATTTATATTCGTTATAGTTATAGATAACTCGCACGCGAGTTCACACTTCTGCGATTACTGTCCCGCACTTGGCTCACTTCATTCGCTTCTTCCGGAAACCGCAAGTTGTTGATTGCGTAACCAAATTGTTTTTTTTTTTACTTCTTAGTTATAACTACATCCGTTTCCGCGCTTATCGAGTTTACTTCCCAAATTACCTACTACCGTTTTAGCTTTAGTTGAATTTTTTAAACTTCACTTTTTTTTGTATTCCATCCCCTTTGGATACAATTACATACATTTTTGGGATCACTCTAACTTGCCTACGTTTAGACTACATGTATTTTTGCACTCAAAAAACCTACATACCTTTTATTACGTTTGCCTTTTTAAAATTGGTTAAAATTCCGCCTAAGAGAAGAAAACATTTTAGACGGTGCACGGCTGCTGCCTGCGCTACACGGGCAGTGGTAAGTGAAACCAGAGAGCAAACTTCGTTGCGCCTTTCTCAGATGGCATTACGCTCTTCTTCTGCCCGCATCTCCACGGAAAGTACCGCTGAACAGACTGAAAGGCTGGAATCAGTAGTAACAGTTATGTCATCACGACGCGCTAGACTGAAGAGCGTTTAGTACAGAGTTCACAGGAGGCAATATGCTTTTCTAGGGCCAGGGTTTCTAAGCTCCCAACACAGAGAATCCTTTGATGTTTAAGGAAAGCCCTGAACAAACCACTCGTCGTCTTAGTAATCCTCGGGCTACACTATCTTCCAGGGTTTTGGAACGACCTCAACAAACCGCTATTCGATGTTTAAGAAATGCCAGCGCTACTAGAAAGTCATGTGCAATCCACTAGTCGTCGTTTGAGGAATTCCAGATCTACCGCGTCTGCCAGAGTTCAGAAAGCCCTGGGGTACGGCGAGCACGGCTCAACAACAATGGCTAAATCGCAAGGAAAGACGCTCAACGTCGCGGGTTTGTATTTAGGTGAACAGTGTTTCGCCCATGGACAGCTTTACGTAGGCTGCTCCCGAATAGAGAATATGGATAACGTTTACGTCTACTCTCCAACACACAAAGCTAAAAATATTACCTACGCAGAAGTCCTATAGCCCATGGTCGGTCACGTTTAAACGCAATGTACACATCTTTATGTCAGCTGCATTGTAGGTTCCTTCGTTTTTGAACTCGGTTTATTTAAAGATCGTCGTAGTATCCACTTTCCATTACTAAGACATGTCATTAAAGGTTGTTTTGCTCACCAGATGCTCCCTTAGCACTTAAACCCCGACATAGCTGATTTCGCGTATTTGCGTTACAGCCTTTTCTTCCTGCTCCCTCGACATCCGCCACACGTCTTCCCTTAAATTGTAAATGGGTTTAGATTTTATTCTTTTTTCCATTTGATTCCGTCGATGGACATCTTAACCGTTTTGTGTTGTCCATTTTTTTTTAGATGAATTCATCAGAGTATGAGCAGGGATGGTTTCGGGTGTTCATGGGTGTAGCGTTTTTGGCGGGTATTTTAGAATGGCAACTATTTTGAGAGTGGTCAAGTTGGATGAAGTGGTCGTTAAGGATTTTGTGATTGAAAGTGGAGCCATGATATATATTTTGAGTTAAGTGCAAGTCGGTGCCGAAGGAGAGGTGTGCGCGGTTAGATGTTGCAGTGATCTTTTAAACTTTAGCGCTTCTTTCAGTTCTAGTTTCTCTTTTTTTCTCAAAACTCGGTTTTTTTTTTCTCAAAACCTTAAATTTCATTGCTCTCACCTTATCGATGTAGCTGGTCGGCTCATCGCCCTTGGAGCTGGTAGAGGAAACAGGAGCTGAGGTCTCGTTGACAAGTGCTTCCCTATGTTCTTGCAAATGACTATCCATTCCCCATGTTCCTTCTCCACGAGTGCACATGCGGTTGGCAAAAGCTTTTCGGAAAAGGGCCCCGCATTGGTTACAACCAGGGTTTTTACCACACCGGTCCCAATCGTTAGTATGTCTATCACAGGCGAAACAAAAATCAGACTCGACCAGAGTATAATTTGAGCCTGCAGGAACCAGAAATCCAGAGGCCTTCTTCTCTGGGCAGGAAGAGGAAAAGTGTCCCGACTCGCCACACTTCCAACAGATTGTTTACAGCCGGTCACAATGACCGGCATTTTCTGACCAACGACATCCAGGCAGCTGGGAACGAAGCTCAAGGCTTTTCAATCCAATATTATCTCAAAACTCCATCCCCAGTTCAGATCGTCAGAGGTAGCACTTAATATTTGACTTACTAGATAAGCGGTCAAGTGGTCTGCTAAGACTAGATGAGGAACCTCATATACTGACATTTTAGGAATTCGCCAGACCTCATATTCCGTACAGATTATGAGGCCTTTGCTTATAAGATCTCGACTGGAGGTTTCTTTACAGTCGGTAGCGTGTGTAGCCGTACGTCCCACATGAAGTAAACTTTACCTTGGATTATTATTTGGAGTTTAGCCCCAAGGGATATCAAAGATTTTGTCACGGTGTCTGTAGTGGAGCGGCAAAGTTTGCGCGAACGCTTTTCGACTAAAATATCAGACGCAATTCTTTTCTCATATCTCTGTTATTCCTGGAGTCTACCAAGAGTCCTTTTTCTTTGATAAAAATGTTCGTAACACTTGGCTGTTCCCACGAAAGCGGTAATGTTGATTACACACTTCGTGGAGGGATTTCCAACAAGAGGGCAATTCGCCGACCGCCACATCATCGTTGTTGCTGTTGTTGTTATTATTGTCCTTTTCATTTTGGGTTGTCTTATTTTCGGTTAGTGTTTTTTTTTTTTTTTTTTTTTTTTTGCGAGGGGGTGATCACAATTTTGACTTATCGCGCTCACCAGTCTAATTTTTTCTTTTGTCGTCGATGGTGATATCCTGCATTTTTTTTTACTTCTTTATCCGGCTGTTTTTTTTTTTTTTTTGTTTGTTTTTAATCAAACATGTTCGTTTCTTTCTTTTTTAAATCTGTGCTCTTTTTTTGTTTTATGTTTTTCTTATGGGCAAAACACAAAAAATAAACATTTGACCAGAATCAAATTAAGACACAAATTACAGTATTTCTACAAAGTGTGTATAGGTGAAGAATTTAAAAAAAAAAACAAAAAAAAAACTAGTTTAATAGACAAACAGTAAAAATGACAAAATTAAAACGGGAAACGAAAAAGTGGGTTTCCTAGCATGCAAAGATAATTAAAAGATGTTTAAAGAGTAAAAATAAAAGAAATTTACTTCAAATAGACGAATAATAAGACAATGCAAAATGGGGTCTCTTAAATTAAATAAATAAAAATAACAAAATCAATGCAAAATATTTAAAAATAACGAAGACTACTGAAACAATAAATTAAACGCACGTGTAGCAAAACAAAGGTTCGCCTATCAAGAAAACAAAATGGCCGAAATAAACCAAAAAAATAAATTTAGCAAAAATGTCTAGCGTAAAATATAAATGAATCTGGGAAATGAAATTAAAAAGCTTGGCTTTAAAAACGGGTTTATTTTTAAAAATAAATAAAGAAAAACTTAAACTCTTACAACAAAGTTAAAAGCAAGAAAAGTAAAATAATCAAAAACATTAGTGCAAAAAATAAAAGCACGTTAAACCAGAAAATAAATAAAATTGGCTTATTGCTGGGGGAAGAGTGAAAAAACTGAAAAGAAAAAAGAAAATACAAAACTTGCAACAGTTGCAATCAATGTAAAATAAATATAACCAAAACAACTTAAAACTTGTTTTAGCAGTCATTGAAAAAAAATAAACTGAACGTGAAATCAGCAAGACATAAACGGTCAGACACAATCGTCAGGTCAGATATTTAATGTACTATATACAAATACACCACAAGGGCAAAATGGAGATGGGTAGGCTGGTCTTTATTTGTCCTATGGATAACTTAGCTAGCCTCAGTCGCTGACCCAATAGTTTGTATATTGGTTCTTTCACCAAAACATCCCATCTATGCAAAACTGCTATACACATATACTATAAAGTCACATTTACTTTAACAATTCCTACCTAATCCCATATGAACATTTTTTGTGTTAGTAAGGGGGCACTCCCCAGTCAAAACAGTTACCAGTGAACTGAAATACCTGTCACGTGAATGAGAGGGGAATAAACCAAAGATAAAATGCTGGACAAAAAACAAAGAGGCCGATGACCATCCATAGTTGAGCTAAGTTAATTTCAAAGGATTAAAGCAAAAAGGAAACCGTCTTAAACTAATCTAACACTGGACTGGGGTGACAAATGTTTAATCAACTCGACTAATATCCTTAAATCTTGGGTCGCCTCTAAATGCCACTCTAAATTTACCTCTCTCAAGCGAATCAAACGCGAAACATTCACTAAACTTTCGTCAAAGTTTGATGAATAGAGATGGCTCCTTTCCCTTCTAATTAAGCTAATACTTAAAGAACAAAATTAGTTGAGAATATGAAAACTTATCATCTTCCTAAAATTCCTTCTGTTGCCTCGTCCAAATCGCGACTAAACACAAAGAACACATAATGTTTGTTCCTCTTCAGCTGTGGCACAACATTGCTACAAATGGAACAGGTCTTGAGGACAAAATCTTTCTGTCCAGGATACAAACTATGTAATCAATTGGCACAACGGCCGTATAACGCTGCAGTGAAATGATGTGCGCCAAGGTTTCCACCGCCCGACTGCAGCGTGCGCACTTTGGCGCAACTGCTAGCCCCTCTGTACAGAGCTTTTTGCCAACCCAGAGTCCTTCCATAGCACCAGCCAGGTGAGTGATGCCTCGTCATTATTGAGGGATACCAATAGCCACAGAGAGCTCCTCATTCGTGAAACCGAGCTCACCCTGAGAGTATCTCGAGTGCACAACCCGTAATAACACACTAGATAATACCGTAGAAGCAACCCAAGCAAAGTTTCTCAGTGCAAATCGACAATCGCAATAGAAGGAGCATTCGGTTCGAAGATTACAACTGGCCTCAACCTCGCCAAAATGTACACTTGTCAAAGACGGAAAAACTTTTTGTGCGTTTTCCTTCCAGAAAAGGCCGTTACCATCATGTTGCAGATATATTCGATCCAGGAACTTGAGCCTCAGCTTCTGTTAGCGAATCTCAGCCCTTGGCGTCCATAAACCGCTCTTAGACGGGTGGGGGCAACAGACCTCGCGACACGATTTAGGAGACTTGTCAATTGGTGAAATAATACTCGAAAACAGTTCGGTTGACGGGCGTGGAAGCACCGACAGCCGGTAAAGATGGAGGGGGTAGATTTCTGCATGAAGCCAATCAGACTAGGCAGGACAACCTGCAAACGGTTAACTAAGACATTGACCAAAATCTTTAAATCTGTATTCAACATAGTTAAGGGCCGGAAATGATTAATCCCATCCCTTCTCTGTTTATTCTTGCGAAGCAACTTGATCACACATCTGATGAAGCGTTCGGGAATGTTTCCGTTCTTCATTCATTGGTTAAAGACTAGTGACAGCAGAGGGATAAACAAGTGCGTTTGCCTCAAGTACACTTCATAGGGAAGACTATCGATACCCAGTGTCCCCTCTCGGCCGACAAGCTTCAACGTCGTCCAGATTTCCGCCTCTGTGAGCGGACCCTCGAATCCAGCCGCATCATTTGCCTCGAGGCGAGTAAAGTCAGCTAAATAGGTGTGGAGCTGAACCGGACTCAGACCGGTCTCCCTGGTTAAAAGATCTTGAAAATGAGATTGCAAAACCTCACATATGCCGTCGTTTATATTCACGGTATGCCCATCCGGCAATGCAACGCTAGCAATGTATCGGTCTAAGATACTCCAAACTTCTTTATCTCGCAATTCAGCGGCCATATTTGTTGCCTCTGAAGACATACTTTTTAATCTCGACCTAACTGCAAGAGCTTGGTCCTTCTTGATAAGACAAGAGGCCAATTGTGCCCTAGCTGCATATATTTGCCCACTATCTCCCGATTTTATAGCCCTTTCTACTCTAGATTCTTGTGTCATTTGCTCTGCTAATCTATCTTGGTGGAGCCACTTACTATATTCAGCAGCAAACAATCTAATGGAAGCCGTAAGGTGAGACCAACACTTATTCCTAGCCAATTAATTCCAGCATTAGAGATAGTAAACGCTGGCCCTGAAAATTCTTCTCGACGAACAACAACGTATAGATTTTCCAGTAGCCAGCCATGCTAATCCTATGCTTATCTAATTTTAGACGAACCCAAACAAGCCTATGGTCCGTATAAACTATGGAATAAAAAATTTGACAGCCTAAGAGTCCTAAGTCGATTCTCCTTAAACTCAGTCAATGTAGCTTGTAAGCGACACCCAAAGCCGAGCTGCCCCTATTAATCCAAGTCTGCACTAACTCCCAGGGTAGCTCATTCCAGAGTGTATCGACAAGATCCAGTATTTAAGTGGTTTTACATTCGGTTTATCGAGGTCAACATTCCAATCACCAGTGAACACGCAACCTTCAAGGAATTGCTTACCAGCTATCTTCACCATGAACAGATGACAATACGCTGAGAAGTGGTCAGACTTTCTCGAAAGTATAACATCATGATCGCCAGAATGGAAACTAGTCTCTTTTAAAGAGCATATATCCACTCCCTGGTGCTGAATGTCGCGATCGAGTCTCATCTTTCGAGAATCCGACCTCAGATTAAGGACATTTAAACTAGCAAAAAGTAACATTGTCAGATCTTCTAGTGTAAGCTATCTACCATAAATATTGTCAGGATGACGATACCGACGGCATCACCCATTTACCCATGGCCTAATTCAGTCTTAATGAGACCGTCAGTCGCGAGATCCCCGATATCCCACTGAAAATATAATTTAAGTATCCGATATAGGGAGAGATGAGAAAAACCTGGGACCCTCCCTGAGCAGAATTGTTTAAGTTTCTTAGTTTTTCGTTCTCGACTACTGCCAAATGATATCGAAACTCTTAATAACCTCTTCTACAATCCCCCAAATCTGATGGGACCTCGAGCAAGTCCTGATGATGGTAAGCATCCGATGAGCGTCCGGATAATTCCGCGGGTTATTAACATCTTTGTGACGTCGTCCCCCCTGGTCGCAGCGTCGACTGTGTCGTTCGATCCCGTTCGCGACGCAAGCTGTTCGCTCCTCGCTGCTCCAAGTGTGACGTTCTAACCCTTTGGCTAGATGAATACCAGCCTCGTTGTTCCCAACCCGCTTCCAACGCCTGGTTCCCAGGGTAACTACACTGATCTCCGGTCTGTCTACCCACGCTGTGATTAGATCTTAGACAGACGGGATCAAACAGGGATTGGGCCGTATGCAAGCTGAGTCCAACGGGGTGATAACACACAAGATAAATAAAACTCACAAGGTCAAAAATATTGAAGAAAAAAGGTAACAACTTTTTATATCTAAATGTTCGTTACACAAGATTATTCCTACCTCCCGACCCGTTCTGTGGACCGTGGCACCAAGCTTCTACCATACAACTTTAAGGCTTCGAGTTGCTTGCTCTCTAGAAATTTGCATTTCGGGGTGTGGTTTGGTTTCAACACTGGGCGCTGATCTCTACCTGTCGTTCACGGCTGGTTTCTCTCGCCGTCCGTGGCTGCAACTAACTCTCTCTTCAGAGTCTGAATTATTGTTCACTCATCTCCGCTGTCAGTGCGCGAATTAACTTCTTCTCTTCGGCTTCGGTTGGACGGGCTTATTCACTTCGGCTTGGGTTGGATGAATTTCTTCACTTCGGTTTGATTCCAACTTCTCCACTTAGGCCAAACGGACCGGCCTTTCTTGCCGCAAAGGGGACGAATGAACAGGGCCCGCCGTCCGCGCTGGAACTACTTTTTCTCTTCAGAGTCTGAATTATTGTTCACTCATCTCTGCCGTCAGTGCGCGAATTAACTTCTTCTCTTCGGAGTCTGAATTACTGTTCGCTCATCACCGCCGTCAGTGCGCGAATTGGATTCTTCTCTTCGGCTTCGGTTGGACGAGCTTATTCTCTTCGGCTTGGGTTGGACGAGCTTATTCACTTCGGCTTGGGTTGGGCGAATTTCTTCACTTCGACTTGGGTTGGACGAATTTCTCTTCTTAGGCTTGGTTTGGTTCCAACTTCTCCACTTAGGCCAAACGGGCTGCTTCACTTCGGCTTCTCTTGCCGCAAAGGGGACTAATGAACAGGGCCCGCCGTCCGCGCTGCAACTCCAACTCTATCTCCCTCCGTGGCTGCAACTCCAACTTAACTTCTTCTCTTCAGAGTCTGAATTATTGTTCACTCATCTCCGCTGTCAGTGCGCGACTGCAACTTCTCCACTTAGGCCAAACGGACCGGCCTTTCTTGCCCGCAAAGGGGGCGAATGAACCGGGCCCGCAGCCCGCGCTCAAACTCCCTCTTCATCCGAGGCGCAGCTCCAACTGATTTCAGTCGGTTAGGGTCCTGCTTTTATTGAGGCAGTCAAAAACTGGGGTGGGTCTGTCGGCGCCAGGGTTTTCTTGATAATTCTAAAGACGTATTATTTCTGATTAGGGATTTTCCATTGTCGGTAACTTACTTTCACTCCTACTTCCTTACTGTGCATCTGGGGGGGCGTATACCCGCTTCCCCTGGTCCTTCGTATGTCAGGTGACCGCTCTCGACCAATGGGGTTCTGGTCGGGCATCTTTCCTCCTCCCTCGCACATCATGTGACCGCTCTCGGCCAATGGGGTCCTGGTCGGGTGTCTCTCCTCCTCCCTCATGTATCACGTGACCGCCCACGGCCAATGAGACTCTGGTCGGTATCTTTCCTCCTTCCTTCGTGACGTCTCTAATCGGGCGTGGACAATCCGTGGCTTTGTTCTGGGGGAAGAAACACCTTGCTAAAAAAAACAAAATTTAAATTGCCCTTTTCGTACCAGATCGAATGACGCTATCGGTTTCTTTCACACGCGGTATCTGTCAAAACAGCCTATCGCATTGGATACGATCTAAGAAAAAGAATTTCTTAGACCTGTCGGCGGCCGTCTGAACGCAACAAAATATTTCATTCTCTTCTGGCCGATAATAAAATCTGTATTATCTCAAAAAAGCGACATCACCTTGGGTGGCTGTACTTTCAATTCTGGTATCGTCTGGGTTCTTGTATTAATGCTTTGTTTTCATATCCTTAGATACACTTCCCCATCTGTTACCTATCATCTCAATGACACCCTTTTCATTTGTTACTTCTCAATATTTTTTCATTGTCCCTAAAATTTTATTTCTTCAACCAAATTGATAACAAACTTCCATTTTTCGTGGACACTGAAGTAGGTCAGGTGCTTGACCTGATATTTTTGACATCTGATATATGCCAGTCGAGCATGTGTGTTTTCCCTTACGACCTGGTTTCGTATTATTTATTTTTCTCTTTTCTTTCCTTTTTCTCTTCCTTTCTTTCTTTCTCCCAGATCGTCTGAACGCAATTAAAGAATTATTCTCAAAACCCAAATATTTTTCAGCTCTAAATAATTATCAAATGGTTAACAAACCGAAAAAACAAATCATATATTTATGAACATCTCTTTTCAGCTTTCTAATTATGCATGGTGCCACACTTTTTTCCAAACGTTTGAATTAAGTGTTTCTCATGCTGCATCGCTCTCTCTACTTAGCCCAGGAACACATGGCAGACGCCTTCTCCAGAGTTGTAGGGCAAATTCCTCTTTCTTCTTTTTTTCCTTCATTTCCACTGATGGGCTTCTTTTCCTCTTTTGAGAATTTGGCGGTTTTGGGGAAGTAGGTTGGGCGTTTTCAGTTGCTTCGAGTTGAGGAAAATCTGCTAAATAGGTGTCGAACGGAGCCGGGCTCAGATCCGGGCTCCCTGGTAATAAGAATTTTGAACATAAGATGGGAAAGCCTCACATATACTGTCATTTGTAGCCCAGCAATGCCACGCTAGCTATCGTTGTTGTACATAGAGTGGGGATCCTTTTGAAGGATGGAAACTTTGAAGAGGTTTGGGCCAGTGGCTTGTGCGATGGGGCAGAAGCTGAGGACCTTGGCACCCCCACTAGACTTGGTTGTCTTTCTTTTTTGGTCTGTTGTGTATATGTTGAAGTCAGAGAATGTGATCCTGTACTAATTGTGGGCACCTTTTTAAGTGGGATATTTTTGGAGGGGAAGATTCAGTGACTCAGTTAGTAATATATCCAATGGCCCAAGTTGCTTTTTGGTCTTTAATTGCATCTCTAACTTTTATTAAACGTTTCGTAACCCGGGTTGAATTTTATACATAATTAACATTACTTATTCAAGTCGAAAACAAAATATAAAAAGTATAACAAGAACAACTAAAAATTTGAAATAAATGAAATATCGTTAAAAGCTGCGTAGGTATCTAGAAAGGGGGTGTTTTGAAAGGATGAATTTGCTAATGTTATGAAGAACCCTTGTGAGGCTCCTGACAGCCATCTTGATTAAAATAGTTTAGTTGACTGTCTAGACCTCGACGGATATATATGTAGTAGCCAGACGCAGTTCAGCTCACTAGTATCATGGCACAATTTCTATGATTCCTAAATAGGAACGTAATGATATATCATATCTGTACTGTGTTCCTCTTAGGAATGTTACAAGTAAGACCCCCTTTTTATTTGTTTCCTATCATTTGCTTGCCTTTTTATGGGTGATTTAATTGGGAATGTGGGAAAATGTTTGACGTGTTTATGTATTACTTTTTGAATGGTTTATAGTTTTGTACTTCCCCACTGTATTTAAAATGTCTTCATGTGTAACATATTTTTAGCAATTTATTCAAGTCATTATTTCCATTGTGTAAAGGTGGTATTATAACACGGGTATACTAATGCCTTTAGTGGGCATTGGAGAGTTTCTCAAGGAAACCTGTTTTCTTATTTTCTTGATTAATGTTGGAGAGGCATAGGGAAGCTCCTGTGCTCCACGTCTAAACAAGGTAAATAACCGTTTGAAAAATATATTAATTCAAGAAATCATTGATTAATAAATATAAGTAATAAGGAGTTTCGTGTAGCTAATAGGATATAGGTAATTACTAATATTATTTTATACTTGTATAAAACTGAAAAGTAATTTCGATGGGTTTTAGAATGGTAATTTTGTGTCAATATTCGTAGTGGTGTGTCTGTTTTGGATACGAATATTCTATATTATTAATTTACATGTCTGGGGTATGAACAACGATTATTGTTACCGTGTTTCACCATAACGCCTAAGACTCTACCTATATATACCTGTGTGAATCCCATATTGATAAACCTTGTGTGATATTTGAATTTTGGCGAAGTCGAATAACTATTGTGTCGGTATTAGATCGAAATAATCCACTCCCTCGGCCACAATTCAGGGATGAAATATAATCTATTTAAAATAAAAAAAAATATATTTTAACAGACATTTAAATAAGTGTTTTTAGAAAAACTTTTGACAACAAATAGGATTTGATTCGTGCGCAGAGAAGTGAACACTTAATAGTTTTTATGTTTTTAAATTTTCTAGTAGGTAAAAACTATTTTCTATATTGATTTTGTAAACAAAGCTAAGTGTAGTAAATATTCTGGTATAATTACTGTATTATTCAAAAAGGAATGTTCCGCTTATATCAATAGAGATGGCATCAGTTTATAAATATTTTTATGACAGTGTAACAAAGGCAAAGGATCGTTCTTCTTGTGTTTAGCAAGACCAATGATCTAGGATTTGATTACTGAGGATGACAAATGTTTGAAGATAAAATCTGCGATCGAGGAATTTTTTGTAATCTATAGCAAAAAACGAATAAAGTGAAACTGATATTCACTGGTTATTTTGCTGCATAAGTGAATCAGAATGTCGGCATAAACCATCTAAGCATACAGATATATAAACAATTGCAAACCTTATACATTATATATATATATATATATATATATATATATATATGTGTGTGTGTGTGTGTGAGTGTGTGTGTGTGTGTATACACAGTACTCCTGCATCACCTAGAAAATTCCGCCAGTGATGTCCGACTCTGTGTCAATATATCTAAAACCTAATTCATAAGCTTCAAACAGCAAGACTCAATACAGACTGTTTCAGGTGAATCAATAAAGTCTATCGAATCTTTGCATACAACGAGATAAATTCTGATGAAAAGTATGGGAAAATTCGCATAGGTAAAGCCTGGGCTGCCTTGAATAAAAACGATGTAATCTGGAAATCTGGTTTGCCAGACAACCTCAAATAGAGATTCTTTAGAGACACTCTAGAGGCGATGTTAATGCATGGTGCCACTGCGTAAACATTAACTAACAATATACTCTAAGCTAGGTGAAGCAAACACTCAGATCATGTAATCCATACTTAATATCTCCTGGAGACAACTAAATCCCA
This sequence comes from Acanthosepion pharaonis, assembly GCA_903632075.3. Lineage (NCBI taxonomy): Eukaryota > Metazoa > Mollusca > Cephalopoda > Sepiida > Sepiidae > Acanthosepion > Acanthosepion pharaonis. Next base: position 982,268 of record CAHIKZ030004943.1, read on the forward strand.
ACTCTATAGACCCATCCCTGATATTTATAGAACCTTAAGCAAATGCAAGGACACTGCTGGCGATCAAAACAACAACTGGCGAATGATCTACTGTTCTGGACATCGAGCCATGGAACAAAACGAATTGCTCAGCCAGCAACCACCTACATTGATCAGCCATGTTATGACACAGAATGCTTTCTTAGTGACCTTTCGACCTTGATGCAGGGCCGTTATGGGTTGCGTGATAGACTCACGAATGTCCACGCTAACTCGATCGAATAATACTCAACAATCGATAAGAAAATAGAACAAATAATCAAGTAATTAGATGATAACAATTCCCATTGAAAGATACTTACTAGATATTAAAAGACAGTGGACTCGTTAGAACATGGTAATCATTAATCTTTAACACAATTTGACAGAAGGAACTAACGAAATTTAACACGATTTATTGTGAATATATAGCAGAATGTACTGCAATTATTCGAATATAGAATGACAGCTAGAATAAAGGATGCCTATGGATTGAGGCATAATATTATGATTTTACTGAAATCATTTACTCCAGAAAATGAACTGAGAATTATTTGGAAAGAATAAACGAAGAAAAACTGAAGCTTCTTATTTTTCCTGATTCATCGACAGACAGTATATGAAACAAAGCTGAGATTAAATTTAGGTTTCAAACAGTAAAACAGAAATAAAAGTGATGTCCAATTGTATTGTTCCAGATAAGATCATAAGAATAGATGATGAAGACCTGGATTATGTCCAAAAGTATATGTACTTAGTATGAAAACATTAAAGAAAGACCGCGGAAATAAAATAGAAAGACGCCTAATGATATGTTGGGATGCATTTAACAAACATACAAATATAATGAAAAGTAAATTGGCAAAAACCTTCAAAAGGAAGATGTATACGGAATGCAAATTACTAGCGAGGAGGTAGGGGTGCGAAACATGCTATTTTCAGAAAATCACTTGAAAAAAAAACCAGAAACGAACAAAGATCAAAGAGAAATGCAGCCACTTGGAGTAAGAATGAAAGAAATAGGTCAACATGGTTCATGGAGTAGGCCAAGTTAAGACGAGAAGGCGGGGACACGTAGCAGGAAGAATAAAAAATAGAGCAAGTAAAAATTGAGTTGAATGCTGTCTCTGGGGCAGCAATCTTAGGAGGGAAGGAGAAAAATAGAAATATGAAAAAGAAGGATTGCTGGTAAGACAGTGGAAATTAGCACGATCTTGGTCAACATGAAAGGATTTGGGAAAAGCCTAAAATGACTGATGATATATAAAAAATGTTTTTTTTTTTAATTTTGTTTAAACATTGATTTTTTTTATGGATACACATATTCGAGTAGAAGGTCTGTTTTTAAACAGTATTTTTTTATTCAAATACATCTAATGGACTGAATATTCGAGAAATCTTGCGTCTTCTGACAGGCATGTATCGACTACCGCACCCCCACACACGCATATGCATATATTCACATATATGTGTGAATACTCTCGTGCATACACACATACATATATACATTTTCTCAGTCTCATATATATATATATATATATATATATATATATATATATACAGTGTAACCCGGATATAAGAGAGTTGTCGGGACCGGAGAAGTCTCTTATATCCGCGTTTCTCTTATATCCGCGTTTGATCTATTTTATATACATTAACACAGGCTCTAATTTGGGACCAGAGAAAATCTCTCTTATATCCAGGTTTCTCTTATATCCGGGTCTCTTATATCCGGGTTACACTGTATATATGAATAAAAAGACAAGGGGAAAAACTATTCTTAGCCAATTCATTTTGTCCTCTGAGCGACGTGTCAAGGCAATGTAGGATTTATTTTGTTGCACGTTTTTATATCCAAAGGCAATGATGTCCATGCTAAATCAGAGCTTTTAAATTTGATAAAACCTGTGTAACAAATTAAATCGTACATTACCTTAATACAGTCCTACAAGGGCTGAAACGCGTTGGCTAAGAATAGTGATTCCTCTTGTATTTTGTATTTTTATATTATATACATTTTGTTTCTTTACAGATACACTTTATCTGAAAATAATTTAAAGACACACACACACATACATATATATATATATATATATATATATATATAGAGAGAGAGAGAGAGAGAGATAGATAGATAGATAGATAGATAGATAGATAGATAGATAGATAAAAATCTTTTTCTTTATTCTCATCACCAAATCTCTGCCGCATTTTGAGTAAGCGAATCTAGAGTAGATCAACATAAATAACGAATAAAGCAGGTGTCAGGCGCCATGCGTGTGACAGGAGTCATGCACTGTTTTAAAAATGAAATCTAGATGAGAATTTCTTAGAGATATAAAATATCTACTTCGGTCTCAGTTGACTTAAACATCAAAGAAACGGGGAATTTGAGCAGTTCTGACGAACGGCTCTATCGAGCGCGCGTTGTTTTCTGTTTTTGTATTTGAATCAAAAGGCCGTCTTGGGATTCTAAAGATAATCAGACATCTTTCATTGATATAGTTTCCAAGACTCCCTCAGGGATTAAGATCCTTACACACACACACGCAGGCGCATGCAAGTAAGTCTATCTGTTTGAATTTACGGAAAAAGCCGACAATGCAAAATTAGCGGGAAAAGCCGACATTGCAGAAATAGCGGAAAAGGCCGAAAATGCAGGATAGCGGAATGTTTAATTTCCGTTTCTTAATTGACATATTTCATTTTATAATACAATTCTACAGAACAGTTGTTCATTTTTATTCGGATAAAATAGATTTTACTTTAAGACCTCTGCCACCTTTTGTTGGATAGACCCTAAATCACCACAAATAATTTTATGTTTACGTAGTAAGTGAATATTTAAAGAAACGAAATGTTCGCCTCACGCATTATATAGAAAAATTTACAGAGCTAAAGAGGTTCAACTGCCTATTCACTCATCTATATGGAAACTAGAGAATTCATGTCCTTTCCAAGTATATTTTACGAAATAAATACAAACTGTACCAGTCAGTGTTTAAACACGGTTCTACGCTTCCATTTACCGTGCTCTTAACGATGATTCATAGGTACCTGCAGAAATCGAAAGTTGATTTACTTATGTCTGCAGTCTGGTATATAGCAATTAACCCTTGAATACTAACCATGGTTATATAGTAGCAAATTTTCCTATTTTTAATTACAATTTTTAGTGCCTGATTTTCTTTCCTAAATAATGTTTTTCAGTTGCTATTAATGTTAACACAAAGTACAGAGTTTGAAGTGCCTGCATGTAAAATATTTCAATGGTTAGTGTTCTAGGGTTAATCCAATATTTTAATTGTATTATTTTCAAGCTATGTGATGAATATTCACTACTGAATTATCTGAATTGACAAGGAAATTATGTTGAAAATATATGACATTTTTGTCATAATGAGGAAGCGGATATACGTAAAAAAAACCCAGAGACAAAAACATGGTTAACGGTGCGAACAAACTGTAAAGGACAAGCAACTTCACAATATCCTGTAAATCAAAATTAACTGATGTAGCTGATAAAACCTAAAATCTATTCGCACAAAAAAAGTGTTTCCATTGTTTAAATGTATTTTGCGATCAAACTGGAGCTACACTTAAAATTTAACCTATTGCTAAATGGGGGTTGACAGCAAAAAACAGAAACTTTCATTGAAAATGTATTCCAAGTTTAGACATATTGTCAATGTCAAAGAAGCACGTGTGAATATTAATAAAAAAAAGATCCACAGAAAAAAAATATGATTTCAGATGTGTATGATGAACATCACACCTTTCTGATTTGGGAAAATGTAGAAAAATAATTCTAGCAAATCATGGAAACAAAGATTTACATCATTTATAAGGATTAGTGTAGCCATTGAATATACTAAAGTAAACTTATTGAATGTACTTACACTTGTTTAATTGGTGTTTGTAGATATTATTTTATTATGTTGTTATGTTACTGCAGCATATTTAGAAAAGTAATCTGGAAAATTACGACAGTATATTGTTGGTGTATATTTCATTATAGTTCAAAATCTTACTGAAAGGTTTCGTATTAAAAACTAAATTATTTTTCTGTAGAATGTTGAAGTAAAAGAATACAACTTTCAATTCATCTATAATACGTCATAATGGGGATTTTCCCTGGATGGAATAACATGCCAAACATTTGATTACTTAGCAACCCATGAAATTAGGATCATTGAAAATATTAAATGTCATATTTACTAATGGATGTTACAAGAAAAAAATGACCCACAGAAGAAGAAATATTTAATAATACTGTACTTTTTTTTCAGAATATGCAAATGTTTAGAAATAAAATAAACTTGATAATTTAATAATTTCACTGGATGCCACAATTCAATGTGTGTTTTTTTTGTTTTTAGTGTTCGGTGTTATTAAAATGAAAACGCGGGAATTCTTTGATAGACATCTTTATATTACTTTCTGAAACGCACCATTTCAATATTAAAATAAAGCATGATGATGTGATATGTATCTTTTTAAAAAAATATTGTTTGATTCTCTTAAGGTAATTTAAGTTCAAACACTAATATAATTATTAATTACACCTTATATTAAAACTTTATTTACAATTTTTTTATACAAATACTTTCAAGTTACTTTTAAAATTCATATTTTAAAATATTAAAAATATCTTCATGTAGCTGCATTTAAAAATGACTTACATATCCATTCAGTGGAACATTTAACAAATAATCTGACCAAAATATCCTGTTAATTTGGGGATTTTAATCATTAGCAAGATTGAGTATACTGATAATATCTTATATTATAGAACAAAAATGTATATTTTATTCATCTTCTGTAAAATAAAGAGAGAAAACAGTAGATTTGACAAAAAATTACTGAATATTTTTTTTTAAATATTAAAATTATTGCAGCTGAGATTCATTGTGTTATTTTTCAAGTACTTTCAATTTTTTTGACATGAGTTTGTAAAATGTTGAACTTGCTTCTCTTTATATACTATACGTTTAAATTTACTATGCTGTTAATTATGTATTTTCAATAATTCGCTGAAAAAGGAACATAACATGATGAAAAAAATGACCCAAACTTAATGAAAAATGTTTTAGCGTCAAAATGTTTATGTTATTATTCAGAGGAAAGACCAAATTATTTTTTTATTATTTAAATTTTTTTTTACTCCTTCCTAAAACGTTCAAAATTTTCGTTTCAGAAGTTTCAGAAAAGTATATTTCATTTTTGGAACGTTTTTTTTTTTTTAAATAAAAACAATTATATTGCAATAAACGAGGGCTGAAAATCGGGCTAAATTCAAATGTTTGAGACAAAAAAAAATCCTTCTAGTGTTTTTAACTTAGTTTGAAATAGAGCCAGATATTTTGCTTATTAATCAATTGAAATTAAAACTAAAATAAAATTAATCTATTAACCATTATTTCAGCGGTATTATTTAAAGTGTTCCTAATTTGTTTTGAATAATGTTTTTGCGTTATTAATTATTAGCGAATGTTAGTCTTGTTCTTTCTATGTACATTTACATTCACAGAAATAAGTTAATTATTGTTATAAGCTATAAAATGCTTCCTAATAGTAGGTATATTTGCAAATTTACAAGTTCCTAGATATTAATAACAAATTAATTGCGAGAAAATGATGTTTGTAATTGAATTTCGTAGTAATTTATGTACCGACATATTCACTCTCATGTGTAATGTCCGATTGCATGATAGAGGTATCACCTTGAGATTAAGTCACGTTCAAAATGTATATCAGTATGTCAGAATGTTTGTTTTAACCACTACAAGAACCACTTTCAGTGCTTACCACCGTTTGTGTAGATATCCCTATTCTTTTGTTTGTTTGTATTTTAATATTGAAATTAGAGTCTCCCGGCCTAGAAAATCGAACGTCATACTACAAAAAATTTACCCCTCGGTAGAAATCGCACATTCATTTCCTTTATCTAAGGAACTCCTTTTTATCAAAATATATAACCTGAAAGAGTATTCTGAATCATGCTCTTCCTATCAGGTATGCCCGTGAGGGTCGTTGTTAATGACAACACTTCGGAAACCAATGAGATCAATCCCCATCCCAAGTCTCTCCCCTTGGTACAACTCATATTCGGCTGCATATTATCTATCTGCCCAGGAACATCATTAGTTAATACATACATATATATATATATATATATATATATATATATATATATATATATATATATATATATATATATATATACAGATACAGAGAGAGAGACACACACACACACACACATATATATATATATGTGTGTGTGTGTTCCTGTCCAACACTATGGCTTTGCAAGAACATTGCTAGAGAATATGCGCAATGGGAAATTGGCGGCATCGGAGGAAGAAATTAACAACTACCTTCGGAATACGATGAATGACCCTGTAAAAGAGCAAGAACTGGGTATAAATACACGCTTAATTCCTCAGGAGCCACCAGTGATCCAATGTGACAACCGCTTGCCCACCTGATAAGAAATTCAAGAAACTGTGAGAGCCACCAGATCCGCCTGAATTTTAAACCAGCAAAATGCAGGTCAGAAGTATTGAAAAAAGGCAAGGTCATAGAGAAAGTTCAGTTTACAGCCGCAGGAGAAACAATTCCTTCTCTGAGCGAAAAGACTGCTAAGAGCTTAGGCAAGACTTTCAACAGCAGTCTGAAGAACATAGCTGCGATCCAGCAGACTATAAAAGATCTTGAGCAGTGGCTGACGAAGATCGACAAATCTGGATTGCCAGGACGTTTTAAGGCATGGCTCTTCCAGCATGCAGGTTTTGCCCCAAATATTGTGGTTATTGCTCGTCTATGATATTCCGATTACCACAGTAGAAACGTTAGAGAGAGAGAGCAATTAGTAATCGTTTGAGAAGGTGGCTGGGTTTGCCGAGATGATTAAGTGGTGCGGCCCTCTATGGGAACAGCAACGCGTTGCGCCTCCACTTTAGCAGCCTCGTGGAAGAATTCAAAATCACGAGAGCGAGAGAACGGCTGCAGTATGCAGAATATAAAGATCCAAAAGTGGCAGCAGTAGGAATTCAAACAAAATCTGGCAGGAAATGGAGCGCTGAAGGAGAGATGAGAATGGTGGAAGCGAGACTTAGGCATAAAGCTATATTAGGGTCAATAGCTAAAGGCAAAGCGGGATTGTCAAAGGCAAAGAAAGACGCTAACTCATCCAAGAATAAGTCCGTGCGAGCGTAGAATATGCGCGTTACTGTAAAATGGTCGGTCTAAGTCAGTAGGGAGCCTGGACAAAAATGGGTGAATTTAGAAAAGAAAATAATTACATGGTCAGATTGCTGGCGGTCGGATTTTAGCGAGATTCGATTTCTCATCAAATCAGTATATGATGTTCCAAATGAACCTGCATATATGGGGGAAGAGCGATACCCTAATTGCCAACTATGTGCAAGGAAAGGATCCTTACAACATATCCTCAGTAGTTGCCCAAAAGCTTTAGGTGATGGCTGGTACCGTGGGCGTCACGACCAAGCACTCAAAGCAATTGCCAACGAGGTGACTAAAGCTATAAGGTCTAGTAAGCATCAACCAGGGAAGAAATTGAATCAGATTAACTCCGTAAAAGCTGGAGAGAAGATACAGAAACAGAGAAAAGAGAGAACGAGTCTGTTATCTTCCGCAGACGATTGGCAGTTGATAGTGGACCTAGAGACCCAGCTGAAGTTTCCCAGACACATAGCCGTAACATCGCTAAGACCGGATGTGATATTGCACTCTGACAACACAAAGCAGTGCATTATTTGGGAACAATCTGTGTCATGGGAGGAATATATTACACTAGCTAATGAGAGAACGAGTACAGGTTTAGTTACAGATTTAGTATCGCTATGGGATTAGTATTTAATATGTAAAACATGGTCTTAAACAATGCAATAAAGATACCAGCTCACTTCGTTATGGATTCCGGAAGTAGTAAATCTAAACCGGATGAAGTATTGGCTGATGCTGACTAACATATGTCAATAAGAACGGTCGAAGTCTGACCTTGCTAGTTCATATGATTACTGTTTTTTGCAATGTCGCGGTGCGTAGCACGACGCTTTCAAGGAGGCGGCCTGACTCGTCTAGAATCAGGTCGGGGTTGCTGTTGGAGCAGGTATGATGCGAAACCCGAAATCGGCGATGAGAACAGTGCATCACTGAAGACCACCCTTGATGCATCTAAAATATATATATGTAAGTTGTTGATGAACTCGCAGGTAAAATTTGTTACATTCAGAACCAATACAGCAATGTTTAATCATCACCGAGCGAATCCTGAATTTTCTCAAGTCATGAAGAACAGTTGAACTATGAATCAAGCTCATTGATTTGAACGGCCAATGTGACTCAAGCTAATTACAGATTCATTGCTGAAAAAGCTGTAACAAAGTTTGTTTCTTAGTACTGTTTCACAATAAATCTGTCCCCTGACATACATGAACTTTACAAGAGTCAGAAAGATCAAAAATGGAGGTTTGTTGTCAATCCGCACTTTCCAAAATTGATAAAGCTGAAAAAAGATTAGACGGCCTTTTAGGTAATGAATTGTTTTTAACACTACAACGTCCGAAGCCTGTTGCTATTCTATCGCTATTTTCGCGGTAAATGTTCAGACAAGCTACATTCTTTAATTCCACTTTTTAAGAACTTCAAATCTCGTAGCACGTACAAAAGTTTGAGCTTTCATCTCCCCGTATTAAAACAATAAGGATCAAGTACTACTCAGACAACATTAAACAAGAACTGATACGACGTAAAACGGGCTCCTGAAATGATGCTTCCTTGATCACTATGATCTTAACCTATTCAAGTTTAGGGTTAAGTGTTATGTATACTACATATGATCATATGCAATTTCTTCATTCCCGTCCTTTAAAAATCTCATTCAGTAACAACAGAATAAAAAAAGTAGCAAATATTTTCAATAATTTACAGCTTACTGGTAATATCGTGCGTACTCTTCTCTCTCTCTTTCTCTTTCTCTCTCGTTCTCTCTCTCTCTCTCTCTCTCTATATATATATATATATATATATATATATATAAATTGTGTGCATTTAGGCAGCAATTTTTCTGATAAGCTTAATAACGTTATCATTGAAAGACAAAAGGAAATCACCATATTGATACATGTTTTAATCCTATCTAAACTTTCGGCTTACATAAAGCATTATCAAAGATGACAATTACATTTCAATATATCAAACAATACACGGACAAAACAATAATGATAATCTGCTTTTGTTGCAAGAAATATTTGGCACATACTGCGATTTGTTTCAGTGTAGTGAAAAGTTCAGCGCCATTAGGTGCCATGAAACACAGTATGGCACATATTTTATTTGTTTAATGAGATCCTTTTGAAAGACTTCTGATGATGTGACTTTGTGACGCTACATAATTTCGAGAATTATGTTGGCTATAGCGGGACCTAATGAAATTTCCTACACTTATAGACAGGGTTCAGAACGATAATGTTGAAATTGTTCGTTTTTTGTAAACCTTCGTTAGTTAACGTTACTATCGGCTAAATTTTCTTATCACAAAAGTTTTTTTTTTTTTCAGGGAAATAGGCTTTTAGAATTGAATGACATTTATCGCTCTTGTGCTGCTGAGAGGTGCCGTCCTAATGTTTTTCCCATCACGATTCTATCATTATTTCTACATTACATGTGCTACCCAATTTAGTTGTTACTGTCGTAAAAGTTTACATAATGTAGATATTAGCCAAGATCGACACATTTTAAGGGCTACAGTAGCAGAATGCTCAGCGTTTACAGTACACACCTGATCCAGTATAGCAAGAGTGTCAATAAAGACTAGTACCAATTACTTTCTAGAAGCAGAATAACAAGGATGCTTACCTCTAGCATGACATCCAGTTACGCCACATCACCATGCACGCCTCTGTAGTGATCAAGATGAAACCAGACGCTACCTTCATGCATAAGATGCTCATCTGCATGTGCAATGTTAACCTGGGGAATAATTTACAGAATGTATTCGTCTACAGTATATGTGTCACCGTAGCTGTTGCTATAAGTAAAAGATGCGCTCGCCATTGAAACGTGCTGTGTACACTCAGAACATTGTACATCGCTGTCACTTGCAACAGGAAGGCAATTTTATGTTCCGAAAATATAATGTCTTCTCATATAATACTCCTGCTACACAAAATGGTGTACATCATGTAGTCATCGACATTTCCCGACGTTTATCTAAGCAGGAGTCCTCCAAGGTGACACTCTTGCGCCTTTTCCCTTTTTAACCACTCTTGACTACGTACTGAGAATTTCTCACGACAAACGTCATCTACGTTTTCACAAAGACGTTCAAGCTGATATCCTCAAATACGTGGACAGATATTGCCTGTGCATATGACCTATGTTTCAGACACCATCCCCTATACTACAGGTCTCCTACGTCATCTAAAAAATGTTGCCAATGATGTGAAAGCCTCTAAAACTGAATTCATAATCTTCAACCTGCAAAGCTCAATATCAACTGAATCAGGTGAATCAATAAGATTTTTATGTAGGAAGCGAAATAAATTTTACTCAAAAGGATGTCAAAATTCCCATAGTTAAATTCTGGTTTGCCTTAAATAAAATAGATGTAATCTGGAAATCTAATTTACCAGACAACCTCAAACGAAGATTCATTCGAGCTACTATAGATTCGGTGTTAATGTATGGTGCCACTACTTAGATATTAAATAAAACCCTAGAATCGAAACATGATGGAACCTAAACGCGTATGGTAAGAGCTATACTTTTATTATTATTTCTGAAATCTGAAGACAAACATGATCTGTAATAACCAGAGATTCGATATTGTAAAGATAAACATTTTCCCAGTATCCTAATAATATAAACTATGCATTTGACAGTGGAATCTCATAACAAAATAACAATCTAGTATTAGACACCATGTAATCGATACCACGTGTTCACTTTCGGTGTTTGAAACGAATCCAAAAACAAACCAGCTCAGGTGTAGAATAAATAAGGAGTGTCGATGTTTGCCTCAGGTGGCTTTAGACATCAAATGCATCGACCTACTTGAACTTATAAAACGAACATTCACGATGGCTATTCGATATTTCATTTCGACACTGAAACCTACCGAGGGACTGAAATGTAATCATTGCGCACTTCCACTTCAAACTGTTTTGCAGACTTCCTCTTCTAAAATAACACACAAACAATATTGCTGAAAGCTGTAAAAACAACCACTAAAAACTTGCCATCGTAAAATGAAAAAAAAAATAAAAACAACGAAGTTTTGTAAAAAATAATAAAAATTTATTTGCTGCATTTCAATTTTTCTAGTGAGAAAAAATTAATAGAAAAATTTAAATTTAATTTTCAGGACGTGACGTATCATTATTAGGACATGGCAAACGCCCACTTGAAAAAGAATCCTTACCCAAAAATGTCTTTTCTTATTTAGTTCTTGTATTTTCAATATAACTCACATCGACAAACATGCTTATCAAAAATGAAAAAAAAATACACAATTTCGTGTTGATTGTATATAAGAGAAACACGTCATTACACTATAAGGTTTATGTTGGTATTGTCCAATAAAAACAAACTTTGACCTATATTTTATTATCGCTTCTGATATCTGAAGAAAAATATAATTTCTAATTACAAAAGATTGAGTATTGTGATGATAAACACTTCTTCCAGAATCCTAACAACGATTCTCTTTACGGTGGAATCATAACAAAATAAAGATTTTTTTCATTGAAGTTCAATGAATTTAGTATTCTAAAACATAATCTTCTTCCGGAGAATCAATTGGTAGAATATGTTAGATTTCGTTTATTACATGCTCATTAAATAAAATTGATTTTTACTCTCAAGAAATGAGAATGTTTTCAAAATTATTCCTCGACTAGTGTAACGAAAATACTTTATTATTCAAGCGCATTATTGAGATAAACTCTAGCAAAAATTAATTCACTCAATCATTAAATTAAATCATCTATCAGAGTAAACCTATTTAGATGATGTAAAACCTTCTAAGTTATATTTATCAAATCAATGGGAGATTTTATAGAAGTGAAATACTTAAAATTAGCGAACTGATTAATTCAGCAGTTTTAGTAAATGTAGTTCTTGGAAGTCTGTCTTTATTTAAGAAGGAATAATTTAATTATAGTTAACTGCCATTGAAAATTATGATGATTATATTCTTGACAAATAATTGTAAATTCTGTTTGAACTGATTTTTCTACCGTTCCATAAAATACATAGGTATGGTGTCTACGAACGCTATTGAAAATGCATCCTTGTGCCAAACTTAGCTTAGTACAATAGATCAATTAATTATTCAAATATGATATAAAAATGTTTACAATGATCTTCTAGCCATCCTATCTTATCCTTAAATGTGGCTTCTTTTCTCAGCTTCATTAGAAGAAAATCTGTTCTTTCTGTTACATTTGGTTTTAAATAATGTGAGAACGACGCAAGACAAAAACGACAAAGCTAGTGTGTATAAAGTGAATCAAATCAGAACAAAGTAGACTAAGATCAAAAATACTTTTCCAAACCGGCAAAAAGATATAAATATCCACGGTTTTGGTTCCATGGTAAGAAAGAAACTAACAATATATTCTTTGACCACACAGAATCTATTGTCAGCATCACGTTTTTGCTAAATAATGAGCAACAATCAACATACATTAGCATGTATATTCAAACCTACCAATCAGACATGCTGAAGAAATATTAAATTCAACTCAAAGCTGAACTACCTTTAACAAATCAAAGTAACTTCCGGTTAGAAAAAGCAGGAACCATGACACGTGAAATGTGCCACCAGGAAATAACAGGTAAGAAATTAAAAACTGAGATCAGCAGTGAACTAGCAATATAATAATTCAGCATAAAGATAACAAAAATCCAACCTGGATGCATCGTCGCTCTAATCTCTGACAACTTATACAACTATATAAAGCCGTCCAACAGTATAATGTGAGGCACCAAGTGGATATTCTCTATACAAGCTAACGCCTTATATGCTGAAACTCAGTTTAATTTTCAAGCAAAGTCAGAGTGGAACCTAAAGGTTTCCATTATTTTTAGCGGCCTCCAAACTAAGGCTCTCGGGTGGATTTCAAAAGGAAAATATTACTCCACCTGAGGCAATAAGCAGCACAGAAGACGCTTTTTATGTCGTCTGTAATCAAATCTTTAGAAACTTTTGAATGCTTCTATAGAATCTCCTGAAATAAATAGACAGTTTCGAGGAAATGCACAGCGTCCAAGCGAATATAATACAATATAGGTAACACCCAATTAACAGATGATGGAACTGAACAAAGACTATATTTACAGGTGGCTCTAAAACATCGCACCTTCCAGAGTGGATTGAACTGACTTCAGTTATAAGCTTATATACTTTTATTAATTTTGAGACAAAGTCAAATCATTGTGATACTCAATAAGAATCTACTCTCAAGTGATTGGTTAAGTTGCAAAATATTTGTCCAAGGTGCCGAAGCACAAATATTTACAAAAATTAGCTAGCTTTTAATAAAATAGAAAATGCGTTAAAACTAAGTTGTTGATATCCCTGAAGACTGTATAGAACGATTGATGGAGGGGCTGTCTACAAAACTATAGAGTTAGTATACTGAATATAACATCAAGGAAAAGTTTCATATATGTAATATTCCGATATATATATATATATATATATATATATATATATATATATATATATATATATATATATATATATATAAAAGATTCTTACAGGTACAAAATTTTATTATAGCAAAGGAATAAGCGGAATGTAAAGGACATAATTGAATGTTTTTTTTTTTGTTTTTAAGTTTATGATTAAATAATCCCAGTGTATCAAACTTGAGGAGTACTGGGACGAAACCGGTTGTTTGTTTTAGTTCTTAGTTTTTCATAATTATGTCCTTTACATTCCCTTATTCCTTATATAATATATATATATATATATATATATATATATATATATATATATATATATATATATATATATATATATATATATATATATATGTATATAAATATATATATATATATATATATATATATATATATATATAAATAAAGGGAAGAGGTTACAGTAGTTTCAATGAGAGAAAATTTGTATATTAAAAAGAAGGGAGAAACCGCAAATGTTTTTGGTATTAATGTGTATTTAAAAAAATAATATTATGCTTTATGATATAAACGACTGAAACACTAATATTACGTGGATATAATTTATTATATTGTAATCGTAATCACGATCTAATTCATCAGAGCTACAAATTCAAATTTATTAACCAGTAATATTATCAATATATATATATATATATATATATATTGACCATTAATATTATCAATATATATATATATATATATATATATATATATATATATATATATATATATATATATATATATATATATGTGTGTGTGTGTGTGTGTGTGTGTGTGTGTGTGTGGGTGTGTGTGTGTTTGTGTGATGTAATTGGTCCAGTCGGATGTATTACATTCATTTATGTGCTAGTACCCATGGGAAAAGTATGAATGCTCTCTCCGAGCTGTGGGTAAATAACAGGTCAGATTGCGTTCTTTAGCTTTGGATGTCAGCCAACTGGTCTAGGAGAAAGCCATCTTTGAATTCAAAACCTGCGGAGTGTCGTTTTAATCACTTTATATATATATATATATATATATATATATATATATATATATATATATATATATATATATATATGTGTGTGTGTGTGTGTGTGTGTGTGTGTGTGTGTGTGTATATATATATTGTTTCATTGAATAATATAGACATATTAGGTTTATTTATTTTTATAATAAACCTTTTAGATCTCTGATTAGCTTCTTGATGTTAAGCTGAAATTCATCAAGGATGGCGCCGTAGTTTATGTTAACCGACATACTACGGTGCCTTCTTTGAGCCAATGTGCCAGATCTCTGTATTCGGCTCTTCAAAAAGTGTGTCTTTTTCTGCACAAAGCCTTCACCACTATAATCAGATCATGTATGCAGGGGTCTGGCTATCGGTTCCGAGGAACTGAATTACTTGACACTCGTACGTCGAAAAATGGCAGGAGAGTCCAGTATGTGTGATTATATATATATATATATATATATATATATATATAAATATATATATGAAGAAAAATATACGGAAAAAACAAACAAAAATCCTAATATGCAATTATGGTGTTTTAATGTTAATATGTATAATAATATATAATTGCATATTGGGATTTTTGTTTGTTTTTCCGTATATTTTTCTTCATACTGTCTGATCTATATCCATATATTTGCTTATATATATATATATATATATATATATATATATATATATATATATATATATATATATATATATATGTGTGTGTGTGTGTGTGTGTGTGTTTGTGCGAGTTTAGGCAGCATATCTTCATTCTAGCATGTTTCATATTGTTTATTCATTTTCATAGTAATCCATTCTATTGAATTTTAGAAATTTTGCTTTTAAAATTACTACAGTTGTCGCTGTCATTTTCTGATAATGTCGCGTATGGTCGTCTATATCTACAAACATGGCGGCCTTTATACACATACAAAATATATACAAAATACTTTTAAAAATACAATAGAATATAAGAGAGTTGTCGGGACCGGAGAAAAAGTCTCTTATATCCGGGTTTCTCTTATATCCGGGTTTGGACTGTTTTATATACATTAACACAGGCTCTAATTTGGGACCAGAGAAAATCTCTCTTATATCCGGGTTTCTCTTATATCCGGGTCTCTTACATCCGGGTTACACTGTATTGATGTTTGATGATGTGTACTAAGCTATTCCATTTATGATTAGTAAATATATTTTTTGCTTAGTAATATATCATCGGAAAGGGTGAAATTAATACAGAATTTTAAAAATGAAAACAATTTTTGTAAAAATTCATTATTCATCGAAAACATTTTTCTTAAGACAGTATTATCCTTAATATATTTTTTTTAATAAAAGCAATTAAAATCTTTTCATATTAAACAATATGTTAGTTTTATTGCATTTTTCATTTTACAATTCAGAGCAGGTTTTTAGTAAATGGTGTTTCTGTTTACCAGAAAACAAATTGATGATTTAAATTCTCCAAGGAGTCCTTCTTTTAACTAGTATAGAACATTTTGAGATCAAGTTTAGTTTGTCGAAATTTCAGGAAATTAAGCAAATGGGGACTGATAATATATGTAAAAAAATTTCTAAAACACAAATTTACAAAATAATTCAATTCATTTATGAATATGTACTGAAAATTTCATTAAGAATCCCGGTGTAGTTTGTTAAAATAAGGATTGTACATGGGAATTTCAAAGTTTCCTTCAATAGCAAGCGTTGTAGGATGACGATAAAGCACGAAGTCACATTACTTAATTGTAGATACTATGGATTGCTGAGTCTATATTTTATATCTGATACTAATATTTGGTTGCTGCATAATTATCAGGAGTTTTTAAACAATATTTATTATGATAAAGGAAATATATAATATTTAAATGATTATTCCGGAGTGTATAATTATCGAAACGCATTTTTATAACCGGAAAATAAAATATTATTTTTTATAAAAAGAGTAAACAAAAGAGCAAATTTTATTAACAAATAACTCGCCTATTATATATATATATATATATATATATATATATATATATATATATATATATATATATATATATATATATATAATAGGCGAAAAATATAAAATATTATTTTATTTTCCGTTTATAAAAATATAATATATATATATATATATATATATATATGGAGTTTACATCCAAGGCTATAGAACCCAGCCTGTCAAGGTATTTACCCATAGCTGGAAGGAGAAGAAGAGGATTCATACTTTTCCCAAGGGTATTTGTACGTATTTGACTTCGGCCCTTCAAAAAGTGTGGTTGGTTCTGCAAAATGCCTTCACCAATATAATCAAATCTAATGTGCATGTGTTGGGCTGTCAGTTTCCTAAGAACTGATCAGCTTGACCCCCATACGTCGAATTCGACGGGAGAGTCGAGTATATATATATATATATATACAAATGTTTGGAGGTACAAAATTTATAAATAGTTTTAAAAACTAGGAAACCATTGATTTTAATATTAAAAGTCTCTAGAGCCCTTTCAGCCAACATCTCATCAGGAGACAATCGTTGGATTAGCGAAATGAATAATAGCGATATTGAAGAGCAAAAAGAGGGGAAACACACTAAAATAACGAACAAGTATATATACTTGTAACGAGGAAGGGTTATCGTAAATAAATAAATAATATATATATATATATATATATATATATATATATATATATATATATATATGATAAATAGGAATGATAGTGTGTCATTGCGTCATACATTTTCAATTTTACTCCTAGAGGCAGCAGTCCAACATAACATACCATCTTAGTAATACTATCTAAGTAATATTCAAAAAAACAATTAAATCTAAGTAATACTCAAAAAAACAATTAGATCTAAGTAATACTCAAAAAAACAATTAAATCTAAGTAATAATCAAAAAAACAATTAAACAGACACAACTGTCTACTTTTCAATAGCTATGTTCAAATGAACAAAAATATTGTTTTCAAATCACAGTGTTTCAAAATAAAAATGTCCATGTTTTCAACTTTACTCCTAAAGGCCGCAGTCGAACATATCATACCATTTTGGAATCAAGCTGACTCCGTGACGAAGTTAAAAACATTCAGGGACAGATTATTCCTGAAATTTGGGATTCCGAATTTTTTTTTATTACTGCGATTGTGTCCGGCGATTTTTATGTGATTTTTACCAACAAATATTTTTGTACAATAACAATTTTTATAACTTGGAAATAAATTTGGGAATAATCGAAATTAATTGCGAAATCCAGTGAAAGAAATCATGAAATAAAAAATTATTCTTTTACGGGAAGTAAGGACATCCATAAATCAAAATGCCTTTAAATTAATTGTACCTTTTAAAAGGTAAGCTTAAATATTAATTCAATACTTAAATGTAGCGATCAGTTCTGTTGTTTCTTGATCAATACCACATCTACTCGTCCCTACCTATCGTGGTGATAACCCAATCAAGTGCCCTCCCAGGAGCTATCTTAAATACCGCCCGATAGAGCGGCTTTTTAATAATAATATATATATATATATATATATATATATATATATATATATATATATATATATATATATAAAACAGTCATTTCCTGTCAATTGATGTTGTTTTCATGCACAATCCGGCTAAAACCATATCTAATGCAAGTCTTAAAGATTAATGTTGCTTTTTTTATATCAATTCTGTGAATATAAACATATGAAAAGCAAAATAGAAGTTTAGTTTTATTCTTTGCCGGGTGTAGAATAACTTATATTAAAGACATAACGTTCTTTCTCCGAACATAACGCCTTAGTTGTTTTTGTTTTTTTTTCTCATTTAGTAATTCACGTATCTATATGTGAATATTTATATGCATTCGACCAGGACCGGACTAGAAAAAATAAAAAAAAGTTATTTATAATCAATCAACTCACGGTGTGAAAGATCATTGAGTAGAACTGAAATGCGAAAACCATGATATATATATATATATATATATATATATATATATATATATATATATATATATATATATATATATATATATATATGGATGTCAAACGGCAAACGGGCGGAGAGGAAGTGGGTGGCTGAATGAACCTGACTGGTAGATATTTCTATATATATGAATATGTACAGCAAAATATTCATTATCCATAAAACTGCAAGAATAATATACATACTTTTTATTTGTAATTTAATTATTTTTTGTGGTTCTTCTTTTCTTAGCTCAAGAAAAATATGATCGCCTTAAGCTGGTCAGCTACAAAAGGTTACGCCATTATGTAACCCGTTACCAGGATGAAGTAGCGAGGGAAAATATTTGGCGGGAAAAATTAACGGCAAAATAAAGCATGTGGTCGAGGTGGCAGAAAGGAAAGATCTGACGTGATTCGGAGCCATCACGCGTCTATCCATCTCTCTGATATCTGAAAGCGATATTTTGTTTCTGGTATCTTTGATAAATGAACACTTGGCTTTATGTCTTTTGACTCCTTTTCCTATTATTTTTTTTAATGCAGACCACTTCCATTTGACTTACTGGGAATTTACATTCATCAACGATAATGCTTAAACAGTAAGGTCAACGAAGAGGTCCACACATTGGCACCAGGGACTAAATACACAAATCAACGGAAATCCGTGCAGTAGACAGAAAATGTTCTGAGTCATAAAATTCGATCTAAAGTACATTAGAAAGATTAAAGTTGAAGCATTAAAAACAAAGAAATTATTTTTGTATTATTTTAGGAAAGAGGATATCAAGATGTTCGCAACCGAATGATAAAATGCATTTATTTAAAAGGTAACAGCTATATTTCTTCGAATATGATATCCATTTTTGTCAATGTACTTACATCTAGAGATCATAAAGTTTAAAAATTAAATGGGGACAAAAGGGTTGATAAAACGAACCGACGAGATCTGATAATTATTTTTAATTGTATTTTTCTGATTTTTAAATAAGTTGCAAATTATTGTATCAAAGTTTTGGATAAACTGTCCGAAGTTTGATCAAACTTGTTTGGGACGAATACACACACACACACACACACACACACACACACACACACACATATATATATATATATATATATATATATATATATATATATATATATGTATGTATATATATATATATTCATACATCCATAAAACTGAATATGTTAGCTCTATCACTGATATTGAGCACTTTCCAATTAGTACTGTACATACAAATTAATATCCATAAAATGAATATATATATATATATATATATATATATATATATATATATATATATATATATATAGAGAGAGAGAGAGAGAGAGAGAGAGAGAGAGACAGACAGACAGATAGACAGACAGAAGGACGGAGAGACAGAGAGATAGAGAGGAGGACTGCAGTAAACGCACAAGTAATTAAAAAATCAGAATTTTTCAGGCTGAGAACATTGTAGAATATCTATATATAATGTTTAAAAATTTTGGTATGTGTTATCATTATTTACACAATTTGTATTCGGACTATTGTCCTTATCTTTGTTGTTTCTATTACAATTTTTCGTTCGTTGTACCCTGATATCAAATGACGCTTTTCTATCATTAGCCGTACTGCTATTTTCCCTCTTGTTCTGTTGTTGTTTGTATGTTATAATATCCTTTCAGTGAGTTAGCCAACTGGGAATAAAAGGAATACTATTATCGGATACCTTTTTAATTATATAAAGTTCCTGTGGAAATAATAAAAATCCTGCTACGTTTGGTTAAGAATAAACTAAAATTTTATAAAATGTTGGTAAGAAAATTTACTCCCGGTCATCATGATAAATTATACTTTATAATTTATGCATAATAAAATATAACCACTTTAAATAATAGAAAATATTACACTTATAATAAACCTATCATAAGGTCACTGAAAATGGAAATGTTTCAATAAATCTGCAATTGCATTGTTTATGTCATCTGCATGAGTATTCTGAGTGCTTAATCTCGAAAATTAATTCCATTGCCACCTGTAAGAAAGAATTGGTTAATTCACTAAATTATCCTTTAAATTTTGTGTTCATGTTGATGTAAATTGATTGTAATTAGAAAACAAAAAAAACTATGTACACTGGTAATATTTTCGCATAATAGTGAAATAAGTATTTTCTACACCTTCGATGAAGCATGGGTAGATACTGTAGTTGCGACAAAATCTCAATAACATTTATAAAAGATAAACATCAGAATTATTGCTTTTCATTAATTATGATTTTCAGTTTTGTTTTTGTAAATTACTGAACTTTTACTTTCTGGCTGTATTATACAAATATATTTATGATCGAAAATCTAGTAGTATAAACTGTATCATTATATTTCTCATGAATAAAGTGATTTTTGTGCATTTAGATAGGAGGTGAGTAATGTTCTTTCTTTCTACATTTGAATTTATGAAAATATGTTAATAATTATTACTTGTTATGTTTAAATCCAGTCTACGCTTTCGGCTTACATAATTAAGTTGGATATACTAGATTTAGTGTAGTATATGATTAACCTAATTTTTTGCTTGGATCTGTTGTAGATATATTAGAATTTACTAATTTTTTTAGTATATTTTCATCTTGTTTAAAATTAATATGCATTTGACTACGATATAAAAGATTAATATATTTGGGATTAGTTGAAGCAGTATTATGTTCTATTTGCTTAGTATTAAGACTTCTAAGAAAGCATTTTATTTGTTCATATATATATACTAAAAAAATTAATCTAGTGTATCCAACATAATTATTCGCAATGATTCTTCCCCCCTCCCCGTTGCAAAAGCCAACATAGTTTACAAATTCAAGTGTCGTTTTTATCTCCAATGCATTAAATAATATTTATGTTGGTCCCACCACAACTTTGCTTTCACGACGCTTGACTCTACATTTGAATGATAACTTTAACATTTTTAGGCATTTAAATCAACATGCCTGGCCTCGTACACAATTCCGGAAAATCATTGTTGAAAACACAACTATACTCAAACATGAAAACAATAAACAAAAACTAAAAATTCTTGAAGCTTTATGCATAAAACAGTTGAAACCTAACCTGAACAAAATAAACTACGAAATCTCTACAAATATTCTTAAATGCCTATAATTGATAATAAATGTCATTGGCTTATACCAACGGCTTCCCATACTTAATATTTCTCGTTTTCACTCTCGCATGGTCATGTATGACGTCACAAGCTGCGACGCGATTTTCGCCATCGCGTCTCGTATACACGAGTTAGTCATTGCTTTGAATTTTTTCATGCAATAAAAACAGACTGCCATTATCGTTTCTTCCGTGTATTGGTTGATATATTGAAAAGTAATTGTCATCTTTGATAATGGCTTTTGTAAGCTGAAAGCTTAGATTGTATTTAAACATGTATCAATATGGTGATTTCCTTTCGTCTTTCAATGATAATGTTATTAAGCTTATCAGACAATATGAAAGGAACTTACTTAAAATAAATATACAAAACTTTTATATTATTTAATGAAACATGCATCAATATATATATACATTCATTTCTGTAGTTTACTGCAAGCAGAAATATTTCTTCTCCCGATGATGGCCATTTTGGCCGAAACTAGTCGAGGAATCTAAATGGAATAATAATAAAAAAAAACCGAAAGAAATCTACAAACCAGTGTGTCTGAAGATTTTAATTTTTTAATATTTTTTTATTGTTCAATATATATATATATATATATATAGTTAAATATTTAACTTGATTTTAATGAATAAGAAAAAAACAATTAAGATTACAATTTTGCCCTACATTATCGACTATGGAGATGCAACATACTAAACTGACTATTAAACAAGGATTGTGTGTTCCTAAATTTGGAGTCTTCTTTAAACAAGAGATAAAGTCCCGGGCGTGACACTAAAATTGTCCATAAGCATGAAAAAGCAAAATTGTTAACTTGTTAGATTAAAACTCGAACCATTTTATCTTCGAAATGATTAAAGATATCTTTCTGGAATTCACTGAATTTTTTTTAGCACTATTTTACTCTACTTTGAACCGTAAGAATGTATTTAGCTTTAATTTGAATTGTTGATCACGCTTTCTGTAGTGACTTCCGGATCCAATTTTCCTTTCGACTCTTCCCAATTTTTAAACTTATTCACCGTTCTGTTGATGGTTTTTGAATGGAATTGAAAGGATGGAAGCCAGCGTATGAATGTTGGTACAATTACTAAAGTCCTGAATGGTCTTTTTCCTCAGACTATTGTTTGAATGAGAAGACGTAATGGGACTGACACAAAATTATTTTAACCTGTTCGCTTTCAAGCTGAATAACTCAAATGGTTTTTTCAATGGTTCTTACGAAAAATGGTGTCAAGATGGTTAAACGTCTTATCTGAAAAACCTGGGAAAAAAAACTCAATTAGTTTCGTGGTCTTTTAGATATTAAACATTTTGTGGGATGGACAATTATCCTATCCTGTTACACGATTTGGACAATTTTTCTGTTACACCCAGTGTAAGATTTTTTCTCCCCCATCTGCAAATATTTGAAAATGTAACTGATCTTTAAGCAGAACACAACGTATTAAGCGTAAGTGACAAAAAATATGCATACCCATATATTCATATATGTATGGATATAGGGTTCACCAGATAATATATATGCATAAGTGGCCACTCGGATTCGAGGATACCCGTCTAATAGGGTGGTTAGACAATCCCTAATGCAGACGTTTGCTCAGGAAAATTTGTGTATATTCAACCTGTTGTTCATACCTTAGTTTCTGTTTCTGTGAAATAGCGTTTTATCTAACATGTTCAAGATTTGAACAAGGCAAGTTATCGACGGCTACCCAATTTCAATCAAAAGGCTTTGGTCGAAATGGTGCAGCATTCTGGGATCGAGCGATGCGTCAGGAAGGAGACTTTCTTAAAAATCGACAATGGTGAGATTTGAACGCCGGTCTCTTGGACAGAATGCGAACCTTCAAACCACTCGGCCTCGTGACAACACACTAAAAAAGGATGTAACACATTGCCACAGTCGTAGGTCGATCGTTGTCGCGATTATAGCATCATTGTAAACTTCGTGAATTTGACTTTGTCTGTGCTACGCAAGAACAACATAAGTTTTTGAATTCAAAGTTGTCCTTCTCTAAGATTGGTTGCCAGGCCAGTTGGCTCTGTTTACATAATCCATAGCTGGGGTGAGAGGAGTATTCCTAACTTTCCCAACGTTATTTGAGCGAAAGTGAATATAATGAACAGGACTCGTTGATTTCTCGTTTCTGGGCATCCAATTACACCAGATAATTGAGAGTGAATTATACAATAATGAGAAACAAGGTTAGTGAAGTGAAAAAAAAAAAAACTCAGTAGATTTTCGTAAATGTTTGCACGCATGTTAAACTTAAAAAAATACAAAACTGTTATTCCATGAAACAGATATCAGCCTAAAGTACGGACATAATTCGGCCACAGAAACGAATGCATAAGCATATCAGGTTTTTCCTTGCATAATTATCCAATCCACGATGGTGGTCTTCAACGATTCCTTGGTTATGTAAAACTGCTGATTGGCTCCCTCTCAATGTTACCGCAAACTTTCTTAGTGGTTGCAGGTGAGTTATATTCCTCGCGAGATGATAGTAAAAATCACAGCTAGCCATATCGAAACACGGGCTGAATTTCCCTCGATGCTGATTTGACTAACGTAACTAACATCTCAAAATAGAGGGACACATTGACACTTATGCAGGCATAAAAAAGCAGAGCGTTTTCTTATAAATCATATAACTTACAGTTGCCAAGTAGATCACAAAAAACGATATGTTGGCATGAATCACTGAGACTAAATTCTTTATTATTCTGTGCAGATCCACTTATCGTTCCTCCTGTCCAACTAGACATTTTCAAACTGTTAATATATCTCCTAATATTTGGCGGTGTGTGCCTCGAGCACAAGAAATCATTTTTACCATTTCTGCCTCAGGTCGGAAGTTAATGCTCTCGATATGTCTGACTAGAATAACTAAATGTTAAGTTTTGGCGCAAGATTACATAGATTCGGTTTCTATCTATGGAATACTAAAGATACCTCACTTTCTCCCCCCATCTTGTCTCATCAAACCGAAATAACAAAATTTTGTAATTTAGGCCTGGTACTTTCGTAATTTAGTAAATTTGGCCTGATCAGACATGTATTAAAAACATAATATATATATATATATATATATATATATATATATATATATATATATATATATATATATATATATATATATATATATATATATATATACACACAAAAGTGTGAGTTCAATACCGGTTAAGGCAGTGGAGAAATTGGAGAGGGAATTAACAGGAGCTAACTGATAACTGATACCCATTAAAACATGCCACATGGAACTAGAACAGTCTACCCCAGTGAGCGAAATAAGGGTTCAGTTCGACATACCAACCACCTGAAGAAGGCTGTAGCGTAAAACGGACGAAACGTTGTAATAAATATGGCGACAAAGATGAGGACAATATATATATATACATATATATATATATATATATA
>CAHIKZ030004943.1:1012500-1020000 GCA_903632075.3 Acanthosepion pharaonis
TGTACGAATGTGAGCATATCAGCATGAATGTCCGAAAATTTGACCAAATGATATCAGAATCTTAAGGTATAACCTCTTGACCAAGTTGACCATTTTCATCAACCCTTTAGTGTATATATATATATATATATATATATATATATATATATATATAAAAAAATCATCAGTGATGCGTTGCATTATTTAGAATAATACAATTTGTACCAAATTATGAGCACGTCATTTAATTTACTAAATTTTGACCGATCATCAATGATGTGTTGAAATTTTTAGAATAATAAAAGTTGTTCATAATTACATATAAATTAGCTTTATATACACGTATGCATATACATCTATATATATATATATATAAAACAATCTATAATTTCATTCCAGAAAGTAAGGGCAAAAGATCAATGAAAATGGATGCATTTAAAATTAAAACAAAAATATTAGCAGTAGGATAATATTTCTAGTAATAAATCAAAATTCAAATAATAAATATGAAATTAAAAATACTTTATATATGACTTATCCAACTCACTTAACCTCTGTTTTAGACCCATCACGTTTATTTTCTGGCGTCGTACCAGGTATATATATATATATATATATATATATATATATATATATATATATATATATATATATATATATATATATATACCTGTTAGAAATATTTGAACCAACAGACGTTACATCTTGGTTTTGAACGTTTAAAATATGAACACTTACCAAGACGTAAATTCTCTTGAAATGCACATAACGCGAAATGAGACGCTTGTCATTCTGGATGAATTTTTTTTAAAGTAGAATGAAATTATTCTTTGAAAACCTATTTTTATTTTTTTGTAAATATTCTTCAGATTCAAGGAAAGAGATTACATTCACCTTTGAATTTATGAGAATTGATAAGCTACGAAGTAAATTTTCACCAGGAACAGGTGTCCAAATTCATTAATATAAATACACACAAACACACACACACACACACACACACACACACACACACACACACACACACACACACACACACACACACACACATATATATATATATATATATACATATATATATATTATAATGCGAAATCATTTAGTGTGGAAATTCTGAAAAACAGTTAAACATCTTATCCTTGCAAGCGTTCACACAGTATATATCTATATCTATCTATCTATCTATCTATCTATATATATATATATATATATATATATATATATATATATATATATATATAGAGAGAGAGAGAGAGAGAGAGAGAGATGTATATATATTGAGTCGTCTATTTTTAAAATGCTCAGTTGAAATTTACTTGTTAATTAATTTAACTAATTGATTGAGTGCTTCGTTGTCTTCGGTTTATCGACCCATTGCAACTCAATTAATGAGAGAAAATATTTTTAGTTTGTAAGAATTTTTGGTGGGGAGGAAAAATAATAATGTTTGAGGGTTTACAAATCTTACTAATTAACCCATGGATAAAACGGTTAGATTCATACGTGAATATAACAAACCCAGCAGGAATCAAAATTCCGAGCCATTACACAACTCGCATCACCTGATATTCCCATCTAGGTACTGACCAGGCTCGACATTGCTTACCTTCGGTGATCGTACGGGAAGCAGTGTTTGAACATGGCTATAAGGCATTAGATGCCGCATTATACTTTCTACGTCATCAAGCTTAATAAATCTGTTTATTACTAGCTTCAAATAAATGAAAACTATGGACCTTGACAGTCCTTTGCTGTATATTATTCTGTGGTGCTTCACGATTATAGGGAAAAGAACTTCACAAAATATCAGAAACCACATCACTTGAAGACTCTCAACATCACCAGCAACTGAAATGTGTTGCACATGTAACTTGGAAAGAAAATAATGACATATTTAATAGGTTTATTTTTACCACTCATCAGTACAAGTAAAGAGAGATAACAGTTGCTAAACTTGAGAAAAATATTTCCTGAAAATTTGTTTTAAGTTTTCAACTAACAACAACGAAATTGTTCAGTAAAAAATGGCGCCATTTTTTAAATACAGGTGAATAGTTAATCCCACTCCGCCCATTAACATTGTTTCATGTATTGATTTCTTGAACCAGTGTAATTGACTTCTACACTCCAGGGAATTCGAGAGTCTTTAATAAAGGCAATTAACATTTTAGCTGGGTTCGAATCTGAGTCACAATTACATAGGGGAAACCACTATCAAATCAGGCGAACTGTAGCCGCGTAAGACTCCACACAAAATCTCAATTACACATTATATATATATATATATATATATATATATATATATATATATATATATATATATATATATATATATATGTCCGTATGTCCCAAAAAATATTTTCCTACCTGAAACTTAAACAAAGCAAATTATAAGCAACTATGTGATTTTATTTATTAAAAATTATTATTGAACTTTGATTTATGAAGTTTTTTGTGTCTGAGTGGTTTAAATCAGTGATACTCAAAGTGTGATACACGTACCGGTGCTGTTCAGTGGTCAGAATATTTTGAGGAACGAGGTACCACATCTTAATTGCTGTTGTTCTCAGTTCCGGCCTGACCCGGAGTGGTAGAACCTGTCAGAGCCTCACCTATGAGAAAATAGTGAGCCCTCAAACTTGGTAAAAATAAAAAATGATAATATAAAAATACAATATAAAGAATTACCAGCCAGACATGTTTGGAATAAAATACCAACGCTCACAAAATTAAATTCCGGCTTTAAATGATCCATATTGAGTTTATGTGCCGTTAAAAACCCCCAGAAACCTGGCACACTGGGAGAATGTGTTACGTCAATAATTTCTGGTCTTAGATGAAAGGAAACATCATGTCCTCATGTTTAGTATAGATAATTTGAATATTATCCTGAAATAGGACATATCTAAAAACAAACTAAGAAGGGCACAGCTCCAACTCTAACTACAACCTGCATTAGAAAACTTAGCTTCCCGGATCTTCGGCCGTTAAAAAAAAAAAAGAAACTGCTGGTATGCCACATCAGAGAGATTGAGAAGCACTGTTTTAAAGCACATCTGTTTTGAAGATTGTCTTCACTATATGATTGGACACATATTCGAAATCTGAAAAGTGAAAAATACTTTCAATTCATTAAAGAATCCTGAATGTCCCAAACATTAGAAATCAATTATAGTGTTTAAAAGTTTGATGCTTACTCAAAAAAGTGCATGCATTAAGTATAAATATAATATTCATAGTTATATATATATATATATATATATATATATATATATATATATGGAAGTTCGAATAAATGTTCTTAGTAGTATTCAAAACAAAACAAGCAGGTACATATTAAGCAGTCAAATATGAAGAGAAATTAACGAAATCTAAAAACAATCCTTTATTTAAAATGGCTAAAGAAGTGTCCGAATACGCTGCGACAATGGACAATACAGACAATTTTTGCACTCCCTTACTCACATCAAGCGAAAAAAAATGTAAGAATTTTGTAAAAACAAAACAAAAATAAGCAAATTTTCCTTGTCTATCACATTCGACGAAATATGTTTAAAAGGAAGGTTGCTGCCTCTCTATCTCTCTATCTCTCTCTCTCTCTCTCTCTCTATATATATATATATATATATATATATATATATATATATGGTGCGAAATAGTACAAAGCTTATATTTAATTATTTAATTTTCCTAAATTTGTATGTATTCGTATACGATATTTCGTTTGTATACCTACCTATATTTACCCATTTATTATATATATATATATATATATATATATATATATATATATATATATATATATATATATATATATATATATATATATATATAACGGAGCTTTTATAAGTAACGCCATATAGTAGGAAATGGGATACGCCCCCAACAATCGTTAACAGAAAACCATTCAAGACAGACACGTAAGGTCTGATGCTAGCCGCGTAAAAAACGGCTTGAAATGTCCTATGTTAATGTAATTTGGGGATTTTGGTCGTACAAAATACATATGCTCTGTTATAATAAATACATCGAGCTCTCTGTGGATCAGATTTAATAACTACTATTACTAGGATCCGATCCACCCGCATTATATACCAACGGATCGATTACCTGTAATATATATATATATATATATATATATATATATATATATATATATATATATATATATATTTATTTATTTATATATATTAGTTAATTACTATAAACACACACACACTCTCTCACTCACTCACACTCACACACACACACACACACACACACACACATATATATATATATATATATATATATATATATATATATATATATATATATATATATATATATATATATAGTATTTAACTCCATGAACATCTTAATGCCTCCTCAAACTTGTGCACTCTTCTTATGCTTAGACGAGTCCCACCTTCTCCGGGGCTGAGTTCAACTTGGAAAGTTATGTTGAACTCACACCAAGCCAGAAATAAAATAATAAAAAAAACTCCTTCTTTCGACTCTACCCAACTATCTTCCTTTTTCGATCAACTCTTTATACAGCAATTCATTAAACTGGCCACACGTGAAGATTATAAATGAGTTTTCAAACCGGATAAGGTTTCACTTACTACTGCGATTTCGATTTAACTTGCATTAATTAAACTTCTCCCTCACTGTGTGCAATTTCTATTTTTAAAACAATTGGAGTAATCGAGATTCGCTAAGGAACGATTTTACGCAAGTACAAACGCTTCAACTTATGCAACTTGTATATCGAAAATTTTCGAAAATTTTTTATGAAATTCAAACAAAAAGATTTTTTTTATGATTTTTTTATCATAATGGCACGAAAACACATGTACTGTGAAAGAGAATGAGATTACTTTAATGATGAGAAATGACACTAAATGGTATTGATTCAAGAAGACAGAAAAATGATGATTTGCGTTGCATTTAAAATTTTGATCGTAGTTGGCAGGGAAGCAATAAACCACCAGATCGTTTCACGGGCTACAAGAGCGGGAAAAGGAAACTATCAGGATAGACCTTATCGTTGTTTCTAGCTATTTCAACAACAAAACGATAAAATCTAGTTGACAATACTGTAGCAAGTTAAAATCATACGCACAACCTATCCACAAGTCGAGCTCATTAAAACAATTGCAATGAAAATATTCAGTGAAGCCACGTCACGTCGGTGAGAAAGTGAGTGAATTTGAGATGACAAGTCGTGACAAATAATATTACATAGATTTCTTTCGATGCTTACCGAGAATCTCGAGATAAAAATTCAATATAATAATATATATTCAAATATGACAGAAATACTCAATGCACGTCCAATGGTAGATATATAAGATGAATTTTCTCTTTATGGATTCTCTTTTTATGCTATTGAGTATTTGTATGTATTCGTATACGTTGTTTCGTTTGTATACCTACGTATATTTACTATATATATATATATATATATATATATATATATATATATATATATATATATATATATATATATATATAACGGGGCTTTTATAAGAAAGGGCATATAGTAGGTATTGATATTAAACTACAAACAACAAGTACTGATCATAAATAAACTTCCACTCCCCCGGGATACGCCCCCAACAATCGCTAACACAAACCCATTCAACAAGGGATCTACCAGAGGAGGACTGACATTGAAAATAAATTTAAAACAATGCTCCAAGACAGACACTTAAGGGTGATGATAGCCGCGTACGGAAAGGCTTGAAATCTCCTATGCTGAGGTAATTTTGGGCTTTTTGCTGTAAAAATTACATGTGTTCTGTTATAACAAAGTGACTGAATTTGAGATGACAAGTCGTAACCAATAATATTACATAGATTTCTTTCGATGTTTGCCGAGAATCTCAAGATAAAATTCAATATCACCAGATCAGATATGACAGAAATATTCAATGCACGTCCGAATGGTAGATGGATTCTCCCGTGAAAAATTGTCTAGCACAACAAGGTGAACCAAATTCCCTAGCAGCAGTCCTCGCAATTTATTCATTATCATCACTTCACTTTATGTCAAGAAGGCCCAATGATTCATGAAGTTTAGATCAGCAGCAGTCAAAAAAAAGTTCTTTGTGATAGTTAAAACATAAGACACATCGCAGAGTGGATAAAGGCGTTGGTTAGATCCAGTGACAGGATCCAAAGAGTGTGAGTTCAATACTCTGTTAAGGCAGTGGAGAACATGAAGAGGGGAATTAACAGGAGATAACTGATAACTGACATCCTTTAAATATGGCATGTGGAACTACAACAGTCTACAACAATGAGCAAAATAAAGGGTTCAGTTCAACATTCCAACCACCTGAATAAGGCTGGAGCGTACAACGGCCGGAAACGTTGTAAGAAATATGGCGACAAAGATGCGGACAATACTCTGAATAATGTAAATAGTGTAAAACGTAAGAGTTTCGTTTTGGAGCATTAAAATTTATATATTTCTTACTCCATTTAATGATTTATTGGGGTTTTCTTTCAGAGAGCAGCTGCCAGTTTTATTTTTTCGTAACTATCGGCCATTTTAATTAAAAAAAATATTCTAACTTTTTGTATAATATAACTTTTCGCTTTTGTAATTCTGAATCAAATTAGATCAATTGTCTAAAGTTCAAATGTTCAGTTTCCATAAACTTTCGAACGTCCCGTTCATTATATATATATATATATATATATATATATATATATATATATATATATATACAGACCTCGACGGATTAAATTCTAAATTAAGCAAAAAGCAAAATAAGCAAAAAGTAAAATAACACTCATTTTAAGATATATTTACCAATATTACACAAAAATATCTTGAAAAACAAATGAGTAAATTTATTCAATAAAATCGCCATTGGCTCCAATCATGGCCTACAGTCGGCTTCGGTATTTCCAGCAACTCATCTCTGACGGTCTCCTCTTTATTTTGGTGAATGCTGCCATAAATTTTGCTTTACCTTGGTGTTAGAAGGTGTTTTATTGGTCTATCACTTAACTTCGCCCATGCAATTAATAATCAGGGGGGATGCAGTCTGCGGAGTTGGGTTTCCAGATGTAAGGGATGAGGTAGTCGCAAAAATTGTTTGACAGCCATGACTGGATTCTCCTGCTTGTGTTCCATGGTGCAGAGTCCTTTTGGCAGACATATCTTCTAACAGCCACCCTCTTGTCTCAGGGCAGCACTAACTCCTCAAAACAGTTGATGTATGCCTCCGTGTGGAGTGTGAAGCCTTGTGGGAAAATGAATGGAGTTGTAACAGGGCCATCACTAGTGAGCCCTCCAACCACCATGATGTTGACTGGAAATATCATCCTACACTTTCTGAATTCTCTGTACTGTGTTGACACCCCAAAACTGTGAAATGTTCGATTTGGAGATTCCGGCGCGAATGCCAATCAGTACAGCATACCATTAGAACCTATCATATTACGCAACCAACAAAATCAAAAACAAACAAAGCGCATGCGCAAAATTAAAAATAGAAAATGCCGAGAATTTACTCATCGCAC
>CAHIKZ030004943.1:1025000-1067500 GCA_903632075.3 Acanthosepion pharaonis
GTTTGTGGATGCGGGCTCTTAAATTGTAATTGTTTTTATTTATAGATGGTTGTTTTTGTTGTCTGAGTATTACTCCGAGAATCATAAATCTGTTTTTATTGTTTGATTTTGCTAGTATTTTCGTATTGTTTGAGAATAGCTGTCCTGATGATGCTTCTTAATGCGTTGTCTGATGGTATTGTCATCCGAGAGGTGGCAAGTGTGTCTCCCTGAGAGTGTTATTGTGTTGTTTCCTATGATAATTTGGGTCTTTTTTTTATTTTCAGAGAAAAATTTTCCGAGTGGGCAGTCATACTCATACATAACATTGGTCTTGTATAAGGGGTCGAAATTTTGGGATGTATTATTCTTAAAATCTAGGCTGCTAGTTTTTAATTTCTTTGATAATTTCTGCAGCTTCCGTCTCCCAATTGATCAGATCAATTTCTGTCTTCAGCAAGGTGTTTTTGAGCTTATCCTTGAATCGGAAACATGGCACACCACATGGTCTTTTGCCTGATGCGAGCTCCGCGAAGAGGATTTGTTTGGGTAGGTGGATGTCTAGCATTCGGGCAAAGTGTCCGATCCATCAAGGTTTGGTGATGGGTCATGATAATTTCTAGGCTCTCTATCATTGCGTTCTTGTCAAATTTCATTTCCTCGAATCTTTCAAGAGTGCGATGGAATCATTCAAGTTTGTAGAGTACTCAGTTCTTATAGGTGTACAGGTGTTGTAATCTCTGTAACAATAGCCAAATTTAAATCGCCTGCTGAGAGACTTAATACCAGAAGAAGAAAAAAAAATCCCAGAAAAGTATCAATAAGAACACCGAAAACTTAATTAAAGCCATTACAAAGAAATTCTATCAGAAGAATCGTGCATGCAGACCTTCGCTATAAGCCATATGTTATGCCGAGAGGCCAATTCATGTTTGCGAAGACAAACGACTATCCGCCGATTCGCGGAAAACGCTTGGTGGGCAAGTTGAAACAACACGAATAATTTAGTTTTCTCTTTTTGAGAAAAATCTTTGATTAGATTTGGTTTGGTTTGTTTTACGACATATCAGCCTTAATGGTTTATGTAATTGCGACAAGATTTTTATTACTGATAATATTTTTTCCTTCAAAAACGTATTGCTGGTAATAGTGTATAGCTGGTAATAATTTTTTACTTTAAAATTTATTACTGGCACTAAAACCACTTTTTACACATTCATAGTGTTTTGACACCAGTTTTGGGAACTTAAAAGGTGCTATGACCGCGAGTCAGGGTGGACCTGGAAACCATCGCAATTAAGAGGTAGCTCCATGCTCCTCAAATCCTCCTGATCAGAAGCCTTGCTGTTGGACGTAATTTATCGTCTTACCCTGGACACCTCATTTGGTGTATGTGTGTAGGGGGGGGAGGGTCTTATATCTCTGCAGAGGTTCGGTTAGTCGTATTCTGAAACCTCAGAAAACAGAGCCCTTCGATCAAGACGAAATGGTCAATAAATGACAGATTGTTATTCAGAAACCGTAAGAAAGTTACAACGTTCATGCACACAAAGTTTCCGGTAACTGCGACAGTTCGGAAAGCCGTGAGCAGTGAGGGAGATGTCATGCCTCGTCAGTTCGTCACTCATGGTTTAAGGGTCAATGCTGCTGACCATAAGGAGGCGTGGGAGAAGAGAGTACATCTAACAATAAGGTTCTATATCGTCACTTCAGCCCAAAATGACCAATGAATGTATAAACCACAATCGCCGCCATCGCGCTATGCCAAACATATGGACTCCTAGTTCTCCAAACCTGAATCCTTTGGACGAATATGTATGAAGTTTAGTCAAAAGAGAAGTCAATCTACGACACCATAACACTATAATCTCTCTAAAGTCTACCATAACTAACGCAATGTCCAAAATAAATAAAGATTCGAGCGTGTCAAAGTTTCCAAACTTGTAATGGAGCAATGGTCGATGTTAACAGGAGATTCATTAAGCAGATGCACCAAAAAGAGCCTCAATATTATTGTTGTTAATTCTTCTCTCAAATAAAGCTATTCTTCCATTACTTTTTTTGCGCAATCCAAGAAATAAAGTATGCTTCGAAATTTTCAATTTTGATGAATCTGTAGAAAATAGTGTTTTATAGTTGAAAAATTACTCAATATAACGGTGTTTCGTGCTTCAAAAGGTTTTTTGGGTTTACGGAGAAATAAATAAGAGGCTTTACCTTCGAAGCGTCCACGAAATAAAATATTATATATATATATATATATATATATATATATATATATATATATATATATATATATATATATATAAAGAAATATACTCTTAAGGTGTGGTATATTTATGGGATAAAGTGCTCAGTATCAAAAGATAGAGCGTGTGTAAATATAAAAGTGGACATTGAAGTCAACACGTCGAAGAAACAGACTGTTTCATGCTAGATGCAAGCGCCATAAACACGCATATACATACGCACAAACATGTATGCGTTTGTATTAGATCCCACACTCTATTATATATATATATATATATATATATATATATATATATATATATATATATATATATATATATATATATATATATATATATATATATATATATATATATGTATGTATGTATGTGTTTTGTGTGTGTGTGTGTGTGTGTATGCATATAGGCAAATAAATATTAAATAAAAGGAAAATGCACACACAAATTAATTTTGTCTTATCACCATATAAACAGATTGAAATAGATATAGAGATAGACATACAGGCAGATCTAGATACAGATCTACAAACAAACAGACAAACAGACAGACAGATAGATAGATAGATAGATAGATAGATAGATAGATAGATAGATAGATAGATATTCTTATTTGGACTTCATCAGTGGCATTATCAACAAGAACATAAAATAAAACCTTCTAAACAAACATTTGGCGCTGAAACATTTACCGTCTCGAAGGAGTCATTAAGTTGCCCTATTTTATTTGAATACCACGCTCCTTCGAACTGATTTACGGTGGATCTCTCCCTAGCCTTCAAGGCGGCCATAAACAATCGCCCACCCAAAATCTATTAATCGCTTAACGAGTCAGGCCAGCGTAAATTGGCCTCTTCTCACGAAGAAGAGATTTCTTGCCAAGGGCAAACATTCTTTCACTATTCTTGATGACTTATTAATATGTAGACAAAGAGTATCAAATAATATAAAAATAGGAATGATTAGAATCGAACTTAGATGCTGCTTAGGAAAAGTACATTTAAGTGACGAAGTGAAACATATAAAGGATGAATCATCAATCTGAAATCATATTTTGATCGTATTTAATTCAATTAAAGATTGTGAAATTCTGGCACGTTGTTAGAGGATATGACAT
Organism: Acanthosepion pharaonis; assembly: GCA_903632075.3. Lineage (NCBI taxonomy): Eukaryota > Metazoa > Mollusca > Cephalopoda > Sepiida > Sepiidae > Acanthosepion > Acanthosepion pharaonis. The sequence goes on from CAHIKZ030004943.1 coordinate 1,028,343, forward strand.
AGAAGGGCTCATCTAAGTCTACTTATCCCTTACCACCAGTGCAGTTCTCTTGGGTAACCAAGTGGGAGAATTCTTCCAGACGACTATCGGCGTTAGACAGTATTGCCTATTCTCTCCAACACACTTCAGCCTGTTTATGGAGAGTATTATCCAGGTAATCCTCAACGACTCGAACAATTATATCTCCGTCAGCGGTAGACTTACTGCAATCTGCATTTTGGAGACGATATTGGTCTTATGGCGTTCAGTAACATTGCAAGACATGAGCAACAAATTCCTTGAAAGAACCGCTGGATATGGTATGAAACCCAAAATAGAGAAATAAAAAAATAATGGTGAATAACACAAGCAACACCAAAACCAGAATCACCATGGACGGTGAACCACTGTAGGAAGTGTCCAGCTCCAATACTTGCGAGTAACCCTGTCATAAGATGACACCTACAACGCAGAAATTCGCACATATTTCTCCACAGCGGCGATAGTCAAACTGGAAAGGATAAGTAAGAGCAATATAAGTTTCTAGACCAAGTTCAAGCTCTACAAATCGTTGGTCGTATCTATCCTTCTCTACGGGTGTGAGTCTTGAACACTCTTAGCTGAGGGAGGAAAAATGATCCAAGTGTTCGAGAACAGATGCTTCAAAAAACACCACCGCATGTCTTACTGTAAGCCCAAAACCAATGGCTATATACAGAGCAATGTCAAAACTCTAGTGGTCCGACAGGAATCCTTCCTCGACATTATTAGGCATCACAATATGTCATGATTTGGTCAAGTTACATGGCATAACAGCCTCTGCAAGACCATCATGCAAGGCCCTGTTGAAGGCGAATTCAAACTGGGTCTGCAACATAAAAGTTTGTCATACAATATCAAAAAGTGGACGGTTATGACAATATTGAAACCCCTGAGATTCCCCGACAATTGAAGCTAATTACAACACAAAGTTACACAGAGGGAAATGAATATCGTGTTACGGCAGTCATAATTATCTAGTAAATTTCTATTACACGCTTATTAACTTGGGATAAGTAATAGAAAAGGGTATTTTAGTGTAGAATTTGTCATATATTTGGCATATTGTTATACTAGATTTTTTACAAGATAAGGCACGAGATACAGCCGTGGTAGAACTTTACTGAATGAGTTGTGCGATATGAATAAAAGATGAAGATGGAGGAACTGAAGCAATGAAGATTGACATGATATGAAGAGTTTTCGATTGTAGCGTTCACAGAATCATCTTAGCTAGTGTCTTTTCCAAAACTGGTAGTTATTAGGAAAAAGCTGAGTGGAAATTTCATTGTACCTTTAGAACTCGGAGGAAATGAAGATGATTCAACTTCGGGGGAATAGTATAGTATGTTTTAGTAACTGCCTATATTTCTGAGATGAGGTATTATGTACACTATTTACATTATTCAGACTATTGTCGCCATATAGATGCATGGCACAGTGGATAAACGCGTTGGTTAGATTCAGTGACAGGACCAAAAGAGTGTGAGTTCAATACCTGGTTAAGGCGGTGGAGATCTTTGAGAGCGGAATGAAAAGGAGATAACTGATAACTGGCATCTATTAAACATGGCACGTGGAACTAGAACAGTCTACCTCAGTGAGCGAAATTGCAACCACCTGAAGAAGGCCGGAGCGTACAACGGCCGAAACGTTGTAATAAATATGGCGACAAAGATGTTTTACAGATTCATTATCGTAAATGATATTTTAGCATTCCATTCTATATTAGACTATTCGAATACAAAGCGAATTTAATTAACGATAGTCACGACAGCGTTTCATATGATTGAGGTTCTTCCAACACTTTAACACTTATTCTATTGTAATCACTACTAAATAAAATGATTAAAACATTCACTGTTGCATTACTATAGCTAGCTAGCTATACTTGTCTGTTTGGGGAAAATATGAAACAAATCGTCTAATGGCTGTGAATTTATATACTGATAGCAATTTCACATGGGCGCTGCCATTTTGATTTCGATTAGGAACTCTGCAGTCCTACACTCCCAGCACACAAAGCAAACTTAAAACATCTTGTACGCTAATATATATCTGTGCTAGTTTACTTATATAGCACTAAGCACTAGTTGGTTTATCAGACAAACACTAGGGACCAACATTTCTTGGTGTTTTGAAAACATATTTATCTGTCGACAGCAGATTACATAAGCTTAGTAACACGGCACTAGAAATGTATGTTACTCTGGGCTTGTTATGAGCCAGATCATTGCCGCCAGATGCGCTCTAATTACACTTATGTTTAAAAGGACCACTGGTTGATAGTGTGTTCTGAGCTATTCCTGTCGTAAACAAAGTTTTCCTTGATTTATGAACTGAATTAACTTTAATGACATTATACACAATGAATATTAATTTTTCCACTTGAGATCGTGTGGCTGATATTAACGACTCCTTTCTAAGTCCATTAATAGTTAAGAATGCCTTGTAAATACAGAAATTGTTGGCCTTTTTCTGTTAAGCATGATGTGATGTCTGACCCTGTCAAAGAATGACAGTGATATATCATTGCTAAGGTCCGATGATACAACTATGACATTCATTGGTATATATTTTGGAGTCTTGGCGGCGCCAGCTTTCATTAATATCTCCTTATTTAGCTTCAGATTTGAAGCAATAAGCAATAATAGCACATCGATGCAAACAATTACATCGGAATGACTATCCACAAAAGAAATGAAACAAACTTGTCCGAAATTTTTATCCGGTTCTTGCCAATTTCGCTTTCCTCGCTTATATCAGTTACATTGACCAGATGAGAGTTAGGAATTCGTCTCTTCTCCCCCAGGAATGGGTTAAATGACACGGTAGACTGGGCTCTTTCACACTGCATGTCAGTCTGGCCAAAAGAAGGAGAAATCTGAATTACAAACCGTGGAGAACAGATTCATAAATAGATAGATGTGAAAAGTTAAATACATACATGCACGCATACATACGTGAAAACGAACAATAGATAGATAGATAGATAGATAGATAGATAGATAGATAGATAGATAGTGTTATACTGGAACACACATATTCTATTGTTAATAGACTCTCCCACCTATAATAAGTAGGAGTAGTAGAAGTCGCTCAGGGAGTCGCGCAGTGAGTTGGTCAGTCAGTCGATGTCGGACGACCGTTAGTCGGATATTAAAGTATCAGCCACCACAACTAGATTTTTGCGTCATTACCTATTATATCAAGTTCCTAATGTTTTGTACGTCGAACCTATTTTAGGACCGACTTAGTACAAATACAAGCCACCACTGTGGAACCACTACATAATAGATAGATAGATAGATAGATAGATAGATAGATAGATAGAATGAGCGAGAGAAACGAAAAAAATAGATACATTCATACATAGAAAAAAACAATAGATTGATAGATAGATATAATGAGAGAGAAACGAAAATGCAATAGATATCTAGCTCCATACATAGAAACGAACACACACACACACACACACACACACACACACACACACACATAATGATGGAGAGAAACGAAAAAAATATGTGTGTGCGCGTGTGTGTAGATTTCAAGAGACTTTAAATAAATATAAGTTATTACATATATCGTGTCCTGCCAAAATTGGGCGTTAGTAGGAAAATAGAACATTAATCCCAGTTGGATTTTATTGCTGACTACAACTGAACCTGTCATATCGAGGCTAAGCTTCCGCATCAAATTGTAGATTTCTGGGTGCAGAGGAAAGAAATTCAGTTTTTGATTTATTTTTTTATATAATTTTTTATATTATGCACCGGATATCAGGAAGTAAGGTATTAAAATAGTCAGGAATTGAGGCAAGAATTATTGCCAAAAATGGGGGGGGTATTGCGTATATCTATTGTGCGAGGCGTTTGCGCATGTGCTGATTTTAAATGAAATGATCTGTTCATTTTCCCATATCTATATGATCATATATTATTTCTGTATGAAGCTATGTTTTGAGTAAACTTGATTTTCCTAATTTACTGAAGAAGAAAGTATAAGAAAATTCACGTTGAAATGACGTTGAAAATTAGCTAAACACAGTACGTTTCTAATGAAATGGCATGCTTTCTTTGAAAGTCACCAAAATCAAGGCTTCGTATTTTCACAATGAATACCGGCACCATTGAGAAGAACGCTGGTATTTATGCTTTCATATCCTGCCAGACACAAGCAGCGACCCCTGGAAGAAATGATTTGCGTACGGGTTTGATAGCAGATGAATCGCTTTTCCTGCGTTCCGATAAATTATTGAACATTTATGTTTGCTACCATATTACTCAAAGTAATTATAGCCGCTGTAAGAAAGCCATCCTTCTTTTACTTTATATGATTTGTTGCAGGCGACGTTCTCTTCGGGGTAGCAGACGTGATTAACGTAAACACTTCACATGATTTCACGGATGTATATAAAGGAAGAAAACTATTCAAATGGAATTTATCCATAAATACAAATACACAGGAAGCGATATAACACTTGGTTTTCGAATCATTTTAAAAAATGGCAATATGTCTAAAAATGCAAATTTAAAATTAAATCAAAACTATAATCCAATGACGTCACTGAATTTAAATACTTTACATCTAAAATTACTTAGTATTTCATGCAATTTTGATCATAATATTTAAAAATATCCGCACATTTTATGCCCTTTAAATTAATTGAGATTTTTCATGAGAATAATTTGAAAATTCTAATGCATCTGTCTTCAAGCATTATTTAATTTTCATAAAATAATTTTCATTTATATCAGGTCATCTGTTGAAACTATCTTCCAAGATTATCGCTGATAAGCTGATATAAAGTCACTTGCAATTTCTATAATAAATTATATCGTCCTTATGGGCAGAATGCTTATGCTATTAGATGCCGAAAATTGTATTGCTCTATGATAGGCGATTTTTACCATAAAACTGACTGATAGATGATTTTAAATAAATTAAAATGACGTTAATGTGATCAAATCATTCATCATTAAATACATAACAAGTAAAAGAGTAAAATATCTAATCTGAAGATAATTAATAATAGGATACATAAATAAGACGAAATAATTTCACTTTGTAAACATACAGGCGTCTCTAATTTAAGCAAACCTTCTGTATATCAGTATTAACCTATATAATATAACATTTGGAAAAGAATATGACATCATTACACATTATTATACTATAATTGACCCACTTATAAACAATTGTGCGTGAGTTGGTGCATTCAGAACTAATCTTCGCAGCAGGAAGTTTTCTCAATAAATATTGATAACTTTCAGTCAAATTCACGCAAACATAAAGAATGAATCTTGATAAAGTGTTCTCAAGAGAAATAACGAAACAACTTTTCAGTCTGATGCTTGGAGTTACCTTAGGAATGAGATGAATATACCACAAGCAATGCATTAGAGTAACAGTTAAATGCCGATGGCTTGTCTGATTGGAATCGATATCGGTTAAGTTTTATCATATTTTGGAAATTATGGGTAGTATTTTTTTGTAAACCTTGGAAAAAGTTTTATTGAATTTTAGGTATTTCGGCTTTCAATTTACTTGATTTGCTGCTCTTATTTTCTGATAATGTCGAGTATGGACATCCGTATTTACAGTTTATACACATACAAAAATATCAAAATACTTTTTAAAACATTGGCTATCTCTAAATTGTACCAAACTTTTCCTTTATGTTGTGACCATGTAAATGATTAATAACAAAAACCAGGTTTGCAGATATATTGCATATTAAACAGTAAATACACCAGAAAAGTAATACACAACTAGTGAGAGTATATTGAATGAAATAGCGCTCCATCTATTCACAGTTCCACGAAGCATTCTCTCCTACTAATCTTATAGTAAGCGGAAGAGTCTAACACAGATTCTTTAGAGGGAGGACACCACAACAATTTACGAGTAAAACATACAGGTTTTACTTAATAACAATATCACCTAATCTCTCCAAATATTAAACTTCATAAATTATTCTAATTAAATTAAAAAAAAATTAAAACAATTCTTGTAAAATTTAATTATTCATCGAATTTTTTTCTTAAAAATTCTTTCTTAGTAATGTCCATAATATGTCTTATCCGTATGAGAAATTAAAAGTTGTTGTAATTAAATAATGCCTTCGATTTATTGGATCTTTTTTTTATTTTACGATCCAGAGCAAATTTTCAATAACTGGGTATACTGTTTTACAAATAAAAATTGAAAATTCTAAATTCTCTAATGAGTTCTGCTTTTAATTAATATGCAAATTAAGCGAGAAAAATTTTAATTTCCCGAAATTTCATAAAATTAAATGTATTTCTACCAAGATTTTCTAAATGAATACATTTCTAGAATTATTTCTTAAATTTACTTTAGAATCTGACAATTATTTGAATTTTGCAAAAATTTACAAATCAATATTTTTCACTGCAAAAAAAAGATGCACAAATTTCCTATACAAATGTTTGGCCACCACAGTGACGCAAAAAAAAAGAACCAAAATTTCAAACCTATATATATATTCCCCCATTTTAAAAATAATTTTACCATATAACTGCTGAGTGCCTCTATATGAAGTCGATATTATAGGAGGAATTATGTGCATTGACACACAATCGCACATATTCTTGTTTGCTCAACCATGTGATACAAAGTTAAATATATTCAGGTAATTGTAATTTAATTCCGTTTTTCTGACTTGGTACCGGCAAGTTGTTACTTATTTTCGATGTACAAAAACGCACCTCTATTTTCATTCAAAATGAAAAAAAAATTACATGCGCTGAGACATATTAACTGATCTAGATTTTATTACGGATATATATATATATATATATATATATATATATATATATATATATGTGTGTGTGTGTGTGTGTGTGTGTGTGTGTGTGTGTGTGTGTGTGTGTGTGTGTGTGTGTGTTTATGTATGTTTCATTAAATAATATAGACATAAGCCATTATCAAAGATGACTGTTACTTTTCAATATATCAACCAATACACGGACGAAACAATAATGATAGTCTGTTTTGGTTGCATGAAAATTTCAAAGAAACTACTAACTCGTGTATATGAGACGCGGAAGCGAAAATCACGTCGCAGCTCGTGACGTCACACATGACCACGTGAGAGTGAAAACGAGAAGTATTAAGTATGGGAAGCCATGGTATAAATCAATGGCTTCTGATATCAATTATAGGCATTTAAGAATATTTGTGGAGATTTCGTAGTTTATTTTGTTCAGGTTAGGTTTCAACTGTTTTATGTATATGGTGATTTCCTTTCGTCTTTCAATGATAATATAAGGAACTTTCTTAAAATAGACAAAATTTGTCGATATTATTTAATGAAACATGCATTAATGAAAAATTGCTGCCTAAATATACAACAATATATATATATATATATATATATATATATATATATATATATATATATATATATATATATATATATATATATCTGTGTGCAATACTTAGTTTAATAAACATTGCTTATTCTGGCACAACGTCATGAGTTATTAATATTATCAAAAGCAGGTTAAATTATAGGAAGAAACTTTCGAACACCATTCACTCGTGTAGCGAGTTAGATACTGATTGTGTATTTTACGGTTGCGTCTGCTTGTCAAACTAAAATAAGCTTATTACATTTAATGCTTACTTCGTCGCTAGATGCATACTTGCCACCCATGTGGGAAATCAGTATTCTAAATGAGGTATAAAGGATAAAAAAAGAATGGTGACTTCCAAGGCAAGTGAGCAATCTGACAGGTTCTTCATACTTGGATAAAATCCTTCGCAAAATCTTTCTGCCCTCACCTTCCTCCCCAAATTCCTACTACGTCATTCTGCCATATTAAGCTTCGTTTGGTAAATATTCTTAGCGTTTATGACTTTCGAAGTTGAATGAATATTTTGGACATTTATTCTCTGCATATAATACATGTAAAAATGGTTTTGACTCCGGTCAATATGGATGTTAGGTTGGTGTAACGAATAGCGGCTCCAACTGAGAAATCGCAGAGCAAAGATCCAATTCCAGCTGAATTCGTTACATTCACTTACGCACAAATAACATTGGAAAATATATTATTCCGCCTTGTCCCCAACCTCTGTCTTAAGTAGCAGAACTTCTACAGAAAAAAAACTACTTACAGTCCAAAATATGTCTTAGATAACCAAGAAAGCATTTATACTATTTACAATTTTCAGACTTTATTGCCATATTCACAACATTTCCGTAGTTGTATGCTCCGGCCTTTTTCAGGTGATATTAGTGTGAATTTCGAACCGAACACATTATTTATTCCTCGGGATTAGATTGTTCTAATTCCACATGTCATGCCTTAGGATATACCAGGTACTGAAATCACTATTCTTTGGGTCAAGTCACTTTTTGAATCACCATGTGAATATGCCAAAAAAAAAAAAAAAACATATGAAAAATTTAAATAGTCTAAATAATTACAATACTTCATCTCAGAAATAAGGAGAAACCTTCAAAGTGTTCATAACTGTAATAAATAAATAAATCAGTCAATTAATCAATCCCATCAACATTGACTGTAACAGTAACAACTTTTTCTATAACAGTAAAAACTTTACTATAATAGTACATTTTTGCCTACCCATCTACATTCTTCTCCGTCAACCGTTTTTGTATAACATTATAAGTACCAACAAAAAGTTTCTAAAAAGCGCATACCATGATAAAAAAAAGACTGCAAACTTGATAAAAACAAAGTTTTATTGTGAAAATATATTATTATTAAGAAGAAAGAGAAAAAAAAAATTATTAAATTTTTTAATCCTTTCTAGTACGTTTCAAAATGTTGGTTAAAAATCTGGTTGTTCCAGCATCAGCGGGTGGATTAAAGATTAGTTTAGGGAGTTTTAACGTCTTTTTTTGGCCTTCAAAACCATTGTTTTGGAAATTCTTGCAAGCATCAAATAATTGTTGGATTTTGATTAAATTTTAAGGACATTTCCAAATGAATTAAATTACTTTTTTTAGAAAATCTTTCTATTTTTTACATCTGTTACCTCCACTTAATTTTATAAAATTTCGAGAAATTAAAATGTCACCTTCTTCATATTTAGCAAAACTCCTTGGAAAATTTAAATTATCATATTGTTTTAAAGAAACGGAAACCATTTAACAAAAATCTGCTCAGAATCTTAAAATGAAAAATAAAATCTTTTTTTTTCGTGTACAGTGTAACCCGGATATAAGAGAGTTGTCGGGACCGGAGAAGAAGTCTCTTATATCCGGGTTTGGTTTATTTTATATACATTAACACAGGCTCTAATTTGGGACCAGAGAAAATCTCTCTTATATCCGGGTTTCTCTTATATTCGGGTCTCTTATATCCGGGTTACACTGTATAAACATGCTGATTTTTTTATAAGTAATGGCGACCATAAACAATATTACCAGAAAATAAGAGCGATAACTATAGTAAATTTAAAGCCATCATTTCTAAAATTCAATAAAATATTCGATTACGAGGAATATTTTACTAGTTTTTCTTCAATTTCGTTTTACGGGGAAATTCTCTGTAGAAGAAAATTAGACCTGTCATCTGACTGTTAGCACACCAAGAGAGTTACTGTTGGGTGCAAATTCATTTATGAGATATTTTAAAATTTAATTAATATTTATTTCAATTAGTTATAATTTAAATCAGCTAATATTCCTCAAAAAGATTCAGAAAAGTATATTTTATTCTTGGAAGATTTTTTACTAAAGAGAAATTCACTGTGAAGAAAGACGACTAACACATAACGCTAACCTATTTTAGCAAAAATAAACAACTTCTTGTCAATTTAAATTAGTGTTTGAAATGCAGTAAATGATTTTGATTATTGGAAATATTACATTTAATTTATTAGCTTGAAATTAAAACTGAAATAAAAGTTTGAAGGAAGATTTTTCCTTTTAAAAAATTCATTTTAAACCTTAGGTATCGCATTTTTGGCGGAAGTCCCTATATAACAATGATGATATATTTTTCCAATATATTTGACATTCGGATTGACGACAGGGAGACGTGGGTTCATGTTTTTGCTAAGAGCATTGAAATGAATGTTTGACGTTTCATTTCGCTTCTCAATTCCTCTTCTGTCCATTTAAGTGTTACACTCTCCGATTATCCCTAAATATTTGTAACATTCAACTGGAGTGTAGCACAAGTAGATTTTTAATCTCTCAAGTGATCCTATATGTCCCTGAAACTTATGTAATGCCGTACGTACGGCATATTTCGATGATCCCATCACTTGAAAGTCTTCAAGTGTTGGTGGTCGGATTCTACTCTAAAAGAATTTCTTTTCCCTTCCCGAATTCTGCGAGCAATTTCAAAGACTCTCAAGCACACTTTTGAAATATGAAATATATACGGTGGAGTAATGGATAGCGTCCCGGATTGAGGAATCGGAGAGACGAGATCGAATTCCAGTCGAATCCATTACATTCACTTACGAATGTATGAATCCTCTTCTTCTCCCCCGTAGCTATGGGTAAATAGCAGGACAGACCGGGTTCTTCAGACTTGGATGGTAACTGGTCGACCGCAGAAAGAAATGGCAACCTACTGCGAGAAACAAATCAACCACGTCAGTCATGTATCGAAAGATACATGATCGCCTATACGTGTATCGCATGTGACTGATATATATATATATATATATATATACAGACACATTTCGGTTAAAATACTATCTATACAGTTGTCATCACTGATTTGATAGAAAATACTGTATTTCCCCATATACGCTTTCATCAATCATACGCACCCCTAAAATTGTGCTGAATGTGTGAGAAAATAATTCTTCTCGTGCATAATACGCACCACTTGTTTGGTAATCAAATCTTATATGTTGAACCTCTTCAATTTCATTACGACGAGCGTTTTAAATATAGAATAATGGTTTTAATATAGAATAATATCATTCTAAATTACTATTTTGATAATTCTTATTTTATTTTACATTTGTAACTATTGTTAGGTACATATGATTGTATTTGACATATTTATGGGGTCGCAATCGCCGAATGTTAGGGTCGAATTGTCGTATGTTTGTGGTGAGTAGTCATTTTACAACTGAAATCGACCTATGAAACGACAATTTTTTAAAGATTTTTTTATAGCTGTGCATAATACGTGCTCCCAATTTTGTTTCGTATTTTTTAGAAAAAATGCGTATTATACCTGGTAAATTCCGGTAATTACAATTAATCTTTTTTAGCCCGCACTAGGACATTCTTTCCACAAAAATATGTCTCTGCAAACATTGCTTATATCATCCGGTTTAGTTGTTTTTATTATCCTCTTTTCCATTTCGCGAATTTACTTTCAGAACTGTAGGCAATTGAAAGGAATGCGACTTTTTCCTTCAATCTGTAAGTGTCAATTTCATTAAATCTTAAGAAACATTTTTCTCCACTTCTTTCAGGTTTCTCTTAATATTTAATTATATTGTTTTGAAAAGTTATAACACGAAATATTTGCGCCATTCTTTATATTTTCGGGGATTGTTGCGGGTGGCATACTGGCCCATAAACAGATATTGAATGAGAGAACACGACAACGAACCGAAGAATTCAGTAAATAATATATATATATATATATATATATATATATATATATATATATATATAAAAACTTTATTTTCGTTAAAGAAAAATACAATGTAAGGTTACAATGCACTTGGCAAAAATGAAAAGATCACTGGTTAAGCTTTCCCTTCGGTTTGTTTATAAAAATAATCTGATAGTGCCGGTAAATCTACCACTATAACATCTGAAAAGAGATACAACTGAACACTACTACTACTACTAGTAGTAGTAGTAGTAGTAGTAGTAGTAGTAGTAGTAGTAGTAATAATGATGATAACAATAATAATAATAATTGTTACGGTCCGGTTCCTTGTACCACGGTGATAGTCCAAGGTAGAACCAATAAAGAACTCGAACACGTATATGGAACAACACAGATACATTACAAACAGGAATATATACAGAGAAGTAGAAGTGTTAGTACGAACAATCAGGTTTAGTAGTAATTGTCTGAATGTGACTCTGTTTCGGACTGCCTCTGACTCGACTGACTGACTCGCTTGCTCTGACTGAATGACAGACTCCTGACGGACTTCACTCCAGACTGAACAGTATTTAGTCACACCCCACCCCCACGAAGGCATCATGTGGCACAAGGCCGGTTTAACGTGGGATCTCCGAGCCCGTGGGCTCGGCCAAAAATATGCCCTTTGAAACCGTATAAACGGGTTCAGGGTCGGTTTACCTCCCCGAAAGAAACTCCGCCCTACGGCGTAGCCTCGTTCAGGTACCTCCCCGCCCGAAGGCGAGAGAGTTCAACCGATCAGCCGGTCAGCCGGTCGCCCGACTTCAGACTGAGCTCCCTGCTGCATCTTGCGGCGCAGTATTTATTACGTATGGAATAGTCCATTATATTATTATGGGTAAGGTCCCATATCAATAATAATAATGATAATAATAAAATAGACTCTATGATGGAAGTTTGGCATGTTAGTACCGAGGAAATGAGTTAAACAAATATTTACAGAAACAGTAATACAAACATACAAACGAGAGTGTTGCAGCAAGAATGTTCGGTCCGACTGTCAGAGGAAAATTAGCTCCAAAAGGGAATGCCCTATTTATAGCTGAGATGCCTGGAAAAATTACCATAAAAGAATGCCTGAAAAAGAATAGGCAAAACATTACGAAGGAATTTATCTCTGTAAAATGTGTGTATTCTTTGTTTTATTTCTTTTTTGTTCTTTTGTTTTCCAAAAATATTCAGTCAAAATATCATGATGCCGTTTCTGAGATTAGGTCTTTGGTTGAGACCCGGAAGGAAATTAGTAGACAAAAGAAATCAAAGAAAACGATAAAATAATAACAATAATCTTGAGACTACCAAACTAGACAACACCGTCGTTGACAAAAATCAAGAAAATGCCACCCTATCGATGTAACTGGTCCTGGCGACAATCCTATCAAACTCAAACAAACTAACAAGCTTAAGAAATACACCGGCATCCGAATTGATGTTGACAGGATGTGGAATGTTCAGACAACTATTCTCTTCAATTATCACTGGGGATCTATACGAACTTAAAGGCCTACATTGTGAAAATCGACATAAAGCCTAGTATCCCAGCGCTTTAGACATCCGCAAGGGTGCGCGATCTGTCTGACGTCGTTCGTCCTGGGTATAACGATAAACGACATCTGGCAGCAAGGCTTCCGATCGGGAGGTTTTCACGAGCAAAGTGACACTTTTTAATTAGTGTTATTCCCAGATGCATCCTCATCCAGGGTGGTGGTATCTGTTAGGATCCCAGATATACGCAAATAGTGAATATAAAGGGTGTTTCATTAAGACGGATCAAAGTCAGCAGTAAATAAAACATTGTTATTACTGAAAATTTATTCATATTTCTATTGGATCATGTTATCTATGTGTGAAAATTAATGTCGCCCAAATGTCCGCCAAGGCTTTGGCGGCACACATCCACTCGATGATGACGTCTCTGCATAGTTGCTCCTCGATCTCACCAATATACCTTATTATTTCATCCTTCAGCTGTTGAATTGTTGTTCGCTTGTTGGCATAGACCTTACTTTTGAGATGACCCTAAAGAAAGAAATCTAAAGGCGTCAACTCGCACGATCGTTGTGTCCAACTGACTTCGCTGTTTCGAGAAATGATGCGACCTGGGAAATTCTATTTGCATTTCTGTTTCAACGTCAATTTTCGTATTAAGCTTCGATAACATTAACACATTGCTTGATTGTTAGTTTTTTCATGGTTGAAATTGCCAACGACTGAAGTTGTTAAATCTGAAAGAAAAGAAAAATTATTAGACACTTAAACTTAATTCACATTTAAAATCGGTTCAAGTTAATGGAACACCCTTTATAAAATATATATATATATATATATATATATATTAGAAAAACAGGAAAATATAAAAAGATACATTAGAAAAGATTACCTGCAATACATTTTTGGAAAAAGAATTTCAATTCTCAGAGAAAAACATTACGGCATAAAATGGCCGAATAGGAGTTGATAAGCTATTAAACAAAACAAACTGACGTGTACGACGATAGCGAACACCTGTCCTTTCGGAAGCAGAAAATAATAATAATAATAATAATAATAATAATAATAATTAAATACTAAAAAAATTGTGTTAGACCAAAATGCAGATACTGTGATGAATATCTAGAAACGATTGATCATCTTGTGTCAAGTTGAACGGTATTGGCACCCACTGAATAAAAAAAACCGGCATGACAGATTGGGTCAATACCTGCACTGGAATATCTACGGAAAGGAAACTGAAAGAAATTGGTATGAACACCGCCCAGACCCGGTTAAGGAGATAGAACCTGCAAAAGTTTTATGGGATTACACAATACGCAGACAGAATAATCAAAGATAATCGCCCTGACATTATTAGAGACCGCAAGCAAAAACATCGCCTCTTTATTGATATGGCAGTCCATACAGACTACAATATGTCTAGAAGGGATTCCTGGTAACCCAAGTCTTAAAGAAATGAAAAAAAATGTTCTCACGAGTACAGCCTAAATCTTACGAAGCTTTTTGTCAATGTAAATTTTTTTTTTTTCAGTGGAAAATGTCATGACAACATTTCTGACATAAGATCTCTGGTCGGGACCAGGAAAGAAATGATTTCACACCAGAAATAAGAGGAAATGAAATAATAATAATAATAATAATTGCTGCTATTATTATTATTATTATTATTATTATTATTATTATATTTGCTACAACAGGCATAGCGCTCATGGCTTCTGATCTCAATCGATTGGATGTGTTAATATGTAGGTATTTTGTTTTGGTCAATTAAGATGGGCTATATCCCGTTTATTACCACAGATTTCTTGTGATTTCCCCGACCATAAAAAATGTACTCACAAGTACAGCTCACACCTCAAAACGTGGATGCTCTTATGTTCAAAAATGTTCAGTGAAATGATATGTTTGCCCGCTAGCATCACTTGTTTAATATGCTATTGTTTCAATGACTAATAATAATAATAATAATAATAATAATAATAATAATAATAATAATGAACATAAAAAACAAGGCATGATAGCCAATATCTGCACTGGAAAATTTTACGGGTAGGAAAAATTTTACGGGTAGGAAAATGGAAGAAATTGGCATGAACATCTTCCAATTTTATGGTACTTTACAATACACACATGCTAAATAATCGCCCAGACATCGTGATCAAAGACCACAAAAACATAATGAGCTTTCTTATTGATATGACAGTGACTGAAGATTGCAGTGTATCTTTGAAGATCTTTGAAAAATTATTGAAATAAAAAGATATTGTTGTAAAAATATAAAAAAAAATGTGGTATATGAGGACATAAAAAATTCCACATGTAATTGAATCCCTTTGATTGACAGAAAAGGGATTATTGGTAGTCGATGCCTTAAAGAAATAAAAAAAAAACTCTACTCGCAAGTATAACTCACACCTCAATACGTGTGTGTATTTCGGTTCAAAAATGTTCAGTGAAAATGTCATGATGTCATTTCTGACCTTATGTCTCTGTTTGGGAGCCGGAAGAAAATGTGTATACAACAGAAATCAAAGGAAATAATAATAATAATAATAATAATAATAATAATAATAATAATAATGACATACCACTTGAACAAAAAAAAAAGGCTACCGGATGTAAAGACCAATTACTTATTAATAGGATGATCCTGGAAAACTGCTTCCGTGGAAAAAAAAAATCTGTATTGCCAGATTATCGTAAAATTGGAAAGTGTACCACATTCCTGGAGGTATCACCCGTTAAAAATATGTCGATATGGTACTTTACCTCAATATTAAAAATGGAACCTATAAGTCTGGCGAAATAAACAAATGACTTTATTATTTTGCATATCACTATAATTAACAGCCAATAATGCGG
This sequence comes from Acanthosepion pharaonis, assembly GCA_903632075.3. Classification (NCBI taxonomy): domain Eukaryota; kingdom Metazoa; phylum Mollusca; class Cephalopoda; order Sepiida; family Sepiidae; genus Acanthosepion; species Acanthosepion pharaonis. The sequence goes on from CAHIKZ030004943.1 coordinate 1,044,353, forward strand.
TTACAAAATAGCTCAAAAGAAAATAAACCAATTTTATGGATACTTTGGGAATGACAAACAAGGTCTTAAAATTGTATACTAGGAATGACAAATGGAAGGTCTTCGCAAACAGAAAATGCTTCAGTGAAGACATTGGAATGAAATTCAATTTGGATAAAGACTCAGTTTTACGAGGATCATTACAACAAAATTATAATGTAACAATAAAAGATTTAGAACAAGGAGAAGGCTTATAAGTACCTTATTGACCATAAAAAGTGACTGAAGTACTATAGAAGGGTGGGTATTAAAAACTGAATTGAATTCTTTATGGAACCTTGCCATCCCAGTGGTCCAATTGAAAAATTATTGATTCTAAAACAATAAAAAGTATAATATTGATGTAAAATATAAAAAGAATGTCTTATTCAGCTAGAATTGTCATACAAGACAACAACTATTGGCTTACTAAAACATGGAAACAACAAATGACTGGATGATAAAAAGGAAACAACATGAAAAACAGAAAGAAAAAATTCAATAATAAAAAGAAGGCAGTAAATACAAACAACATTTTACAATAGATTCTGTAGAAAATTATTGCAGCAAAAGATATGAAAAAAGAAAGCCAAGGATAAAGTGAACAGATGAAACAACGCTGGCAAGACAAACCTCTGCATGGCCAATATCCAGAACGTGCAAATAAACCCAATGTTGAAAAAATACTCATCGATGGTTGGAGCATCTGGATTAAAGTCTGAAACTGAAGGCTTTATTCTTGCAGCGCAAGACCAGAGTCTTTTCACTAGGAATTTTAGGCAAATATCATACATAATAATGTGGATCCAAAATGCAGGTTCTGTGGAAACAATAGACCAAATCAGGATGTTCTATACTTGCCCCCAAATGAATATAAAATCGTCACGATGAGTGAATACTTACACTGGACAATGTCACTTTGGAAAATGTGTAAGCAAACACTGTTTGAACATCGGCCAGCGCCGGTTACAGAAATAGAAAGATGTCACCATTCTATGGGATTATACCATCCACAGACAGAAAAGAAATCAAATAGGCCGGGAACTAATAATGGCTTGTCCAGCGGATTAACAATATTTGAAAAACTATCAAAAACAAAGACCTGAAATTGAAATAGAAAAAAAAACAAAAGAATAATACCAGTGGTAATATGGAATTATAAAAAATGGAACAAAACAACACATTGAAAGAATCCCTGGAAACCCCAACTTAAGAGACATACAGAAAATTGTCTTATTACAGCACACACTAAGGAGAACTTTGTCTATGTAACGCTGAATAAAAAATTGGATACCAACCTGCCTTAGCAGAAAGTGTGTCCATAAAGGAAATCGAATGATGATGATAATAATAATAATAATAATAATAATAATAATAATAATAATAATAATAATGTTTCTATAAATACATGAATTTGGATAAGTATAAGAGTAAAAACGGAAATATTTTGATACACACTAAGAGAATAAACATTCTGTTTTTTGTACTGTTTTACGCAATAACAATTACAAACATATTGTATCGCACGTATAAACCAATCCTCCTTAGACACACAAACAGAATGACGCATGCTCCGTTCCCGTTCCTCTTACGCGTGCGAGACGGTAAGAAGGAGGGACATTGGATGTTGCACATAAACAAAATGTCGTGGAAGGCAGTCAGACAAGGTGCAAATTTGTTGAGTGGCAAATGGTAATAAATAAATGAATTGTGGTGGCTAAATGAAAAGGGAATAAAGTGTCGGGATGTGTTTTAAAAATAAGCGTCGATTAGAGACATTGTTAAGGGTAATAAAAAGCGGGAACTGGAACTAGAAAAAGGTTTAGGGTAAGGATTGTAAATCATGTTCCCACGATAGTTTTAGGATCCGTCGGGGCGGGTTATAAACAACAAAATCCTGGGGCTTCCGGTTGACTTCTCTTTCTCAAATTAACTTTATAAACTCATTTCACAATTTATCGAATTTATAAACAGTTGTCTTCATTACTGGCACAATCACATGTCTATAATGAAAAACTGTATTACATGAGTCTTTTTCCTTCCAGCTATAAATTAGCTACCAGTCTGTTCTATATATATATCTTTCTTTCTCTATCTATCTCTATCGCTACTCCCCCACACACATATATATATAGTTCACTATCTAGCTAAGTTATATATATATTTATGTGTGTGTGTGTGTGTGTGTGTGTGTGTGTGTGTGTGTGTGTGTAGCTCACTATCTAGCTAAGCTTGTTAATATTTATCTGTATGTCTATAAAAGGGTACAGAAAAAGTCTCAATGTGTCTAATCTTCTTCAGGAATAAGGCGATCATGGCTCTCCACTTCCTCCTATGCATTGTAGGTCTCAATAAGTTTTGTCCCTTTCCTATTTCTCCCAGATCCTGTTCAGTCATTCACTTTGATTAAAAACAGATTTAAAACTCTGATGTTCAGTCAGATTTTGGGACGTAACCTATTTTCATATGTTCATATCTGTTGTACATATCTATTTGTAAGTATGCGTGCCTATTCGTATCTTTACGCTTATACTTGTGTGTGTATGTATGCGTATGTGCGTGTGCACTGAAATTTCTCCGAGTATAAATCCATCAGATAATCGCGATGATATAGAAAGAGCAATAGAGACAAAGACAGCGAAAAAGACAAATCCTGGCAGACGGACACTTTGAGAGAGACAGCCACATAGACGCATACATTTATAGATACATATATATTTCATAGACGTGTATAAGTTGTCCTAATATTATTTAAAGGGTCAGAACTAGAGTTACTGAGCTGTCATACATCATCACTATGACATTGGTTTCTCAGATTCCGGAATTTGATTTATTGATCATTATTAAACCAACAGCCACACACACACACACACACACACACACACACACACACACACACACACACACACCAAACTACATGAATGGTTTTATCTACATCGTGAAATTTGGTGGTGATTTTACATATGGTGTAAAGTTATTTACACATATGTGTTTTTAGGGAAAAATAAAGTAGAAAAAGTGATTTCCGTCTTTTACGACTACACTGAACTCAAGTAATGTTTACAGGTTGATGCGACTACGCATGCGTGCAGAGAGAAGACACTGTGAATTTTTAATTTAATTTCTTTTTAAATATATGTTTTAGTTATATAGTCTAGCCGATTTCATTTAATTTACTTTTCTATATGTTTTCTCACTTTTGTTATTAAACGTTCCAAATTGGGATAGCAGAAGATCTGTGAAGAAAGTTGAAAACCTTCAATAACTTCAATGCTTATTTACTGGGGATGTGTTTGTAATTTGTAACCGTGGTAATGGTGCCGCTTAGGAGCATCATGTGTACTGCAACCGCAGTAGAAGTGGTGTTTCTTGGGCAAGATAGCCTGACGATGCTCAGCCCTCTCCAGGCCGGTTTTGAATTCAGAGTTTTTCCTTCTCCAAGACTGAGGAGACATGGTTATAGAACCACGTCTGCCCTGTTATTTACCCTTAGCTGAGGGGAGAAGAAGAGGATTCATATTTTTACAAAGCTTATTAGCACTTAAGTTAATGTAATGGATTCGACTGGAATTTGAACTCCGATTCCTCAAACCGAGCCGCTATCCATTACTCCAGCATGCCTCGTGATTGTAATACTTCTTCATAAATAGGTTTTGGCTAAACAAATATGTATATATATATATTTAATTTTTATATGAGTACGTTTAAGTGAATGGCCGTATGTGTGGAGATGTACATATAACAGTATATACATACTCTCATTTTCCGAGCACACGGAACTTCTAGGGCGGCTCGCCAATCCCTATCGCAGACACCTACGCAGGCACATTAGTCTTTGTTCAGCATCCACTGCAACTATGATGAGCGGATATCAATCAGAGTTTCTGCTAGAGAGAGCACATAATCTGGCGTGATCAGACATTTGAAGAAACCCAGTACTCTCAAACCCTCACTTACGATAACTTGGCACAACCTTCAAATAGTTCTATTTACTCCATTTTCACTGACAAAGTTTGGATCAACCCGTTGTGTCTCTTTTAGGCACATTCACCGTCCCTAGACCGATCACATCACCTTCCTGGCAAATTCTACACGGGTCTAATGGTTGAAAAGCAAACTACTAGGCCACGCGTCCATATTGTAAATATTCTATAAATATATACATGAAAATACAATAAGACAGTGTCATATTAATTGATGTAAATATACAATGCATACATAAAGCAATACGCTTTCTTGATTCCCAAAGAGAAGAGTGTGCATATATACGAGTCTATGTATACGTACAGATAAATTGCTTTTTCTTTTTGTTTATATTTTTGTTATAATTGTTATTAAATATCCAACATTGTGATAACAGAAGAAGATTATCAATAGGTTTGGTTTGGTTTGTTTTGTTTTACGGTATATCAACACCTCAATGGGTCACTTAATGCCGACAACTTTTTTTTTCCTGGTAATATTTTTGTTTTGTCAAAAATGTATTTCAGTTAATAATTTTTCCTCAAAAATGTCTAGCTGGTAATATTACTTTTCAAAAACGTATAGTTGGTAATATTATTTTTTTAAAAACGTATAGCTGGTAATATTATCTTTTTCAAAAACGTATTGCTGGTAATATTATTTTTTCAAAGATGTATAGCTGGTAATATTATTTTTTGGTAATAATTTTTTGCAAAGTATTTCTGGTATTAAAACACATTTTTACACTTATAATGCTTTTTACCTCAGTTTCGGGGTTAAGTATTTGCCCATAGCTGGGACCACTAACAGGTGCTACCACCCGGGTCAGGGTGGACCTGGGAACAGCAGCAAATAAGAGAAGGTTCCACGCCCCTCAAAACCTCCTGATCAGAGTCCTTGCTGTTGGACGTAGTTTATCGTCATACACAGGACGCGGATGTAGTTTATCGTCATACTCAGGACGCGGATGTAGTCTCAGTTTCAGGAATAACTATTTGCCCACAGGTGAGACCATAACAGGCGCTACCACCCAATTGTTGGTTTTCCAACGTCTACCCTGATCCGGTGGTCAGGGTGGACCTGGGAACACCAGCAATTAATAGTTAGTTCCACGTTCCTCAAAACCTCCTGATCAGACGCCTTGCTGTTGGACGTAGTTTATCGTCTTACCCAGGACGCGGATGCATTTTATCATCATACCCGGGACGAATCAAGAAAGGCGAAATCTTGTCAGAACCTAGACATAAAATTACTGCGGATGATCTAAAAAGTACTTTCTATACATTCTTTAATTAAAGTAGTATTCTTTCAATCAAAATTATAGCAAGGCTCATTATGGTGAACAACTAATGCATTTGAGCAACTAATGCATTTAGGCAACTAATGCATTTTGTAAAAGATCACTTTTGTGTTCATACAAACTTTATTTAAATTCCTTGGGTTTTGTCCTATTTAATTCTTGTGACTATTATTACAGGTGATAGACTCATATACATGCATACAGTAAAGATTTCAGCGTCCCTTCTCTTTTATGCCCATGTGTTATCAGATCAGCATAAATATCACTTTCGTCCGATAAAGTCCGAAAGGATACAACGCGTCACACGAAATGATTTTCAACTTTGTCATATATTTCCCTAAAAAACACATATGTATAAATAACTTTTAAACCATATATAACATCTCCAAGAATTTTCACATCGCAGGTAAAAAAAATTCATATAATTGTCTGTGTTCATATATATATATATATATATATATATATATATATATATATATATATATATATATATAATAGCTGGCCACTCATATTCGAGGACACTCGTCTACTAGAGCGACTAGCCAATTCCTGTTGCGGATGCTTACTCAGGCACATTTATGTTTGCTCAAAACCCACAGAGCCCACATGTGGTTTATACTGCAACTATGCTGAGCAGACATTAGTTATAGTTTCTGGGAGAGAGCGTGTTATCTAGCGTGATCAACAATTTTAACAAGGCCAGCACGCTCACGCCTTCAGCCACGATGACTTGTAGCTTCGTGCTAGCACAGCTATCGACGGCCCCCAACTGTTTTGTCTACCTAATTTTACGCACAATGCTTGGGTCATAAGGCTGAGTATGGCTTTCAGTTACTTTCCGAAGGTGCCGCACGCTTATATATATATGTATGTATGTATGTATGTATGTATGTATGTATGTATGTATGTATGTGTGTAAATTTAAAGCAAAAGCGTTCACTTTACTTTGAAAATGAAAACCACAAATATCCCACCGGCCAACCACGTGTCATTATAAGATGCGCTTACTAGATTTAAGTGAATGTAAATTAGTACAATTTCAATATATCTATATGTGGCGTACACGCCGGCATTTTCTGTTTCCCCGAGAACGCGCGCGAGTTCGTGCATGCGCGCTCGCGCGTGCAGACACACACATACCAGCGCGTGCACACTCACAAACATAAACATACATATAAATGTACGATGTCTAAAACGACAACAGTTTTTACCTATATACATAAAAAGGTATATATATATATATATATATATATATATATATATATATATATATATATATATATATATATATATATATATATATATATATATATATATATATATATATATATATATATATATATATATATATATACAAATCAAGTTTTGAGACATTTACTGCATCGACTCAGTGTCTAATAAATAATTACTTATATTTATCAGATTTATCTATTTCGCTATCTTTTATATATATATATATATATATATATATATATATATATATATATATATATATATATACAGGCATACACATAAACATATATGCATTAACTGTTATCACAAGCACACATATGTACACACGCACACGAACATACATTGTGGTGTAAAAACAACTTCCACTCTTTGGCCGCCACTTATTCCCCACCGGGCCCGGATTTATGGCAATGAATAAAAGTAAACGCATGGTCGTGGACTGGTTGAATAGTTTAAATATCCTGTTTGGCCGTAAAACTGTCAGCCGGCGTTTGGCGCGGTGTTTATGGCTCGGCGACCAGAAAAAGGCTGACATGAATTATGGGAGCCCTGGGTGAAGAAGATGGCCTCGGAACGGGAAGCTGAGAGTAGTTTGTAAGACGAGTAAAAGGGACGAATGTTTAAGTAGAGAAGGTATATAAGAACAGACGTTGATGCCTGTGAAATGGCAAGGACGCAAGTGTGGTAACACTCAAAAGGCAACAGGGAAAATACTGTTGGTTTGATTATTATTTCAATACGATACGGAGACATTTTAGACTAACTCCGAAAAACACAAGGACATGAAAGAAAATCCCCAAAGGAAATGTCATTTCTAAATTCCGAATTTTAAGGAGGCGATGTCATGTTTTATCCTGGGATTTGCCTTTAATCTACGGACTGTTTTGTTCTTTATTCAGAAATTATGTCTATCTTGGACGCCTTGAGACTTTCTCTATGGAACAGCAAGAAATAAAAAAAGTTTAAAAAAATCTGATGATTCAAATACAGTAATTTATCCTATATCTTAATAAATCATTTCAGTACTTGCGGAACACATCTGAACATTTCTTGGGATTTATAAGCGGTGTCCATCTCCTTTCTAAATAAAATATATTACAAGAGTTTGCTTGACTAAAGCTTACTGGGCACACGATACTATATAAATAAACAACGATTGAATAAACCCTTTGACTAAATGGAGTAAGACTAATTTGCTACAATAGTGATGCAATTTCATCACATTATTTTGACAAGTACAGCCCAGGTTTCGTAAACAATCTGATCACCGTCATTAAAATATTGTTACTACGTTATCTACCGTTAATTGAAATTTTTGTGACTTTTCTACAAATAATTTGATGGTAATTGTTGTCTTTGGTACGTTGCCTTCACGAATTTAAGCGCTCTACTATTGTCAGCTAGATGTCATAATTTTAATAGATGGAACCGTAAGTTCTATGCTAATAGTTTCTTCTCTAGCACATCTCGCATCTGGAAGTCTCTTGCGAGTTCTTGCATTCCTGTCAACTACGATCTTTCAAAAGTAAAATGAAAAGTCCCCATTGTCATTTGTTTGGAAAACTAGAGACTGAATCAACAGAAAAAAGCAATAAAAAATCACGGTCTGCGAGTGGGTGGGTGTGTATATTATTTATGCGTAACTTGATTTATATTGATTTTTTTTGTTTCAAATTCCCAAATTAAATCAATCATTCTTTATTTTAATAACGTTTTTTTATTCATTTTCATTCAACCTTTTTCTGATCAAGTGCAATTTTTATAATTTTACATCGTTTCATTATTCAAATAAAACTCTAATGAAAAAAACAAAACTTTAAAACATGTCTGTGGTAAGCCGTGGAAAATGAAATCGGGTCCCGGGCTCGAATTCTCACTTATCCTTGTGCGTTCATATTAATATTTATCTCTTTTACTCCCAAGTGTGGGTTAAATAGCAATCCATACTCTACTGTCTCGCCATTGTTAACAGCCAATCTTTTAGTAGGATAACTCATAATCCCAAACAAAAGAGATGTCGATGGAAAATAACTCCACTGTTTTCCCAAGTCATTGTACTCCATTGTAGGGCTCCATCGGTCAGGATTGACCACGGGTAGCATCCTAGTTGTCTGATTGGCTGGAGCATCGGCGTATGTGACTGTAGAGGCCGAAGCGGAAGTGACAATCTCTGTTGCAGTGGTCGCATATGTGTTCTGTCTCTGGTCATTTGGAGTTGTCACTTTGCTTTCTGCGGGCCTGCCTTTACGTCTGACGTGTCAGCTTCTCCTCCCTTGACTTAAGGTGTTTAGTCAGGGTTCCTATCCATTTGGATCGTATGGCTGCGAGGCTCTCCCCCAGCTTTCATGTCGCGTCTCACGTCATCGCCCTACCACACCTGTGGACGCCTGGTGGGTCTCCATCCAGCTTCCAGCACTACATACAGGTCTTTGTGGATGCGGCTGTCTTGTATGCGATTCTCGTGGCCCAATCAACGGAGTCTACGCTGTCTGAGCAGTGGGAACATTCTGGGAAAACCTTTTCGAGACAGGCCCTCAGCGTTGGGTACCTTATTTTGTCACGCCATTGTAATTTAAACACTAAAGTTAGTTATGGAATACAAAGTTAGCCCACGTCCTAAACGGAATCGGCATTACCTTAAAAAAGGCAAAAATTTAAGAAATCTAAAACTGATTTCGGAAATATTTAAATTCTTATTATATTGTCCATAAAAATATAATCTACGTTATTTTGTTGTGCTTATGATTAAATAAAAATATTCTAATACTATTTAATTTTATTATTTTGGGATATTAATTTCCTAGAAGAAATATGAATACAATTGGCATTTCAAATATCACTGTACAGAAATGACATGGACGACAGAGAAAAATACTTACAGGATTTAATGCACATTTTTTGATCAAAAAGTATCGAGACTAATGTCATGAAAGAAAAACTAAAACGCATTACATTTTGGCATTTAATCTCTTTCAAAGTAGTCCCCATCTCAATCCACACACTCTATCCAGCGTCATTTCCTTTTATGGAAGCATACCTGGAACCCATTTTTGGGGATAGCAAGTAGCTGCTTCGCACATTCTCTTGGATTGCCGCCTTGACGTCTTGAAATTTTGTTCCTGTTAAGTGGGATTTGATTTTTGCCAAGGAAACAGATGCAAAGTTCTAGATCCAAGGAATATGGTGATTGTCGGATAGGAAGAATATAGTACTTTGCACAAAACTAGTGTATAAGCCATAGTCACAGATGAAATATCTGTTGTGTAGTAAAATGACCACATTCTGCACACTTCCCTTCCAAGTACTGCTATAACCAAAGGAAATGCGCATGAACGTTGCAATATGTATATTATATGTATATGTGCGACAGAATTTAAAGTCAATCTTGTGCCAAGCGACTTCAATCGATGTACTATAACTCCGTAACAATAGTAACAGTCCAGATATTTTTTGTGAGACCTCGGATATACGGCGCTGATGATTTGGAAATATGACGTTAGGTTCTCTGCTTATTCTTACATGTGTGCATTTATTTGTAGTCAGCTATATTTAAAAAAAAATAATATTGGTGCATTAAAAGCTTAACAAAGACGACAAGATTTAGCATTTTTCTTTGAAATTGAGGTTTTTCTGTTTGAATTAATTTTGAATTTGTAATTTATTGATATCCCTGAAAGTTTTAAATATTAAGCAGTACTACCCACAAACTCCCAAACTGACGGGAGGGAGCAAGCCTGTTTGATGGTATGGACATTAATTTAGGACCATCGTATTATCTTATCAAAATTTTCTTTTTCTATCTACATTTACGTCACAAATTAAACTAAGCACAACTCACTATTAAAGGATTTCGCAGATATTGATGTCAGTCTCAGTCTCAGTCTGCGGGTTTTTTTCCCTCCAAATCGTGAATTTGTTTTTCTCATGTCAAGACCTGAAAATATGACTATATAAAATTAATTATATTTTTTTTATCCATAATGTTGCATGCGCTAAAATTATTTGAATTGTTCGTCTATATTGCATATGATCCATTATTTTACATAATTAGGTTGCAATAAAATTGCATTTAATATGATTACTCCATCCTGAAAATTGAGATTTATTAGAGTTGGTGTGGGTGTATCAGAAAATCGGGGGTAGCGGACCGTATAATAAATTTATGGGGTTGGGGAGCAGAAAACCCTTGGAAAATTTCTTAAAAGGAAAGAAAACAACTTTTCACATTTTCTTTGAATTTCATTATTCTTATTCTATTTATACTTTTAATGATTTAGTTTCATTTATTTGTTGAATTATCTTTTAAAGTAGTAAATATTTGAATTCATTTTTATGAAGTTCTACTTTGATAACGCTATTATAACACATAATTGCTTAAAAATCTAATAAATAAATTGGTACCTAAACGTCATTGCCTGGATACACCAGAACAGAAGCAACACACAGAGCCGGTGCGTTTTATCCATGAAATCCTCGACTGGGTGAAGGGCTTTTTTGGGACACCGATGTGGCCTCTGTCATTTTTTCAGCACTGTTTTATGGTCATTATTTTATATTATTTTAAAATGGCTGTTACATTGTCAAACATCAACTAATAATATGCATTCTGTATCAGGTGCAGTGCGTGCGTATAACACAGGAATCCTTGGCGTGGTTGGAGTCCCAAAAGAGCTAGTTTCACCAGCGTTTTTTTTTTTTTCTTTTGTACCTTTTACTTTTGTCTACCGAAGTTATATTTCAAACGTCAACTATAATAATCAACAGGGCCGGTATTTACTACCCCGAACTCTTAACCGCGTGGAGGGCTCATGCCTACTGGGGAGGTGGGGGACAGAAGTGCTAATTTCTCTTGTGCTTATTTTAAAATTGTAATTTTCTTTCTAAAAAGGTCTTTTAAATCAACTAAGAGGCTAAAATATTTCGGTAAAATCAATTTTTATTCCTAGGGTCATCCTCTAAGGAGGAACTCTGATTTTCTTCTCTTTTAATTTTACTAATAGTAATTACTAAACAAAATGCCACCGCTAGTAATTAATATAAAGTTTCTTATCACTATTCTTTCTAATTTCTAGAAAAATAAAACCGAGAAAATGATCGCTTAAAAAATAAAAATGTTTAAATATTTCAACCCCTTTTTAATCAACTTTTGTTCCTGAATTAATCCATTTAAAAAGATTTTAAGTCATTCAAAATAGGAATCCTGAACATCTGTATATTTCTGTCATCGTGTTTCGAGTTTATTTCTGCCTCTACAATAAAACTTTAAAGGTTTAGGTTAACAAATCTTTGAATGTATTTTCTGCATATTCTTTACAAAATAATGGATTTTGGTTTACAAAATTTTCAAGATGCTTCAAAAGGTGGTAGTTAGTGAACGAGAAATAGATGAGTGCCCCAAGTAAGAAAGCTTCCACTGCGTCACCCTTGCCGCACGCCGTCCTGGGTATGACGATAAACTACATCCGCGTCCTGGGTAAGACGATAAACTACGTCCAACAGCAAGGTCTCTGATCAGGAGGTTTTGAGAAGCGTGGAACCACCTCTTAATTGCTAGTGTTCCAATGTCCACCTTGACCCGGGGTGGTAGCACCTATCAGGATCCCAGCTATGGGCAAATAGTTAACCCCGAGATTGAGGTAAAAAGAATTATAAAAGTGTAAAAATAAGTTTTAATACCAGAAATAATTTGTAAAAAAAACTATTACCAGCAATAAGATTTTGAAGAAAAAAACTATTGCAAGCAATATGTTTAAAAAAAAACTATTATCAACAATACGTTTTTGAAAAAATAATATTACCAGCTATACGTTTTTGAGGAAAAAAATATTAACAGAAATAGAATGATGACAAAACAAAAATATTGCAAGGAAAAAAAAAATGTTGTCGGCATTAAATGACCCATTGAGGTTGATATGCCGTAAAAAATAAGAAACCAAACCAACTTTGCCGCATGTTGTCGAGTATTGTCCTGAAGTAGAATCAGACCCAGTCATTTTGTTTAAATGAATGTGCATTTCACGCAGATGCCGGCAGAAACCTCCGACAATGACACTGTGATTAGATTCCAAGAAGATTTAATTCATAACATCGGACCACCAGACAGTAACCATAATATTTTGTCGGTGTAATATCATTTTTGGAAAATGTTTGATTAGTCCTTTTCAAGCCATTGAGCCGATCGTTTAAGATAATGATAAAGAATCCATTATCATCACAAGTCACTATTCGATCAAGAAATTGGCCATTCGAATTTCGCATATGCCGCATCGAACACATTTCAAAACGCCGATTTTTTTTTTTTTACCTTGACTGAGCTCTTGTGGAACCCTTTTATCAACCTTCTTCACCATGACAATTTTCTTGAGATATTTCTCTCAAACTTTGACGTGGGTTTTATTCAGCTAGTGCTTTCAGATGTTGATTGTCAATTGTAGATGGACGTCCTCTACCACATTGATCTTCAAGAATAATATCCCCACTGAGAAACTTCAGAAAACAAGTGCCGCACACTAGGATCACAAGTGGATCCGTTATACTATGTTGTATTAATGTTGACAGCAGTTTAAGAAGCATTATGATCAAACATAAACTCATGCTAAAAAAGAAAACATATCTCACTTTTTTTTTTTTCATGTTCGCGATGATGGGTTTAAGTTAAATTCTCAAAGAGATTGATATAAAAATAACAAAGATTACACTTTAATTGTTAAGAATGAGTTATATATTTTTGTAAAACTATTATGATATTAGAACACAATTGTTTATTCTAAAATCGGATATTATTTTTCGAACAACCTAACATATATAAATAAATATATACATATGAATATATATATACGTGTGAATATATATTTCTATATATATTATATATGCGTGGTACTTATTTGAAAGTGGACAATATTAGTGATTACAAAAGCGTGAAAACCAGGTTTAATCTTATATCTATACAAGTGAATATATATACACACACATAGAGACACACAGACAGACACACATACATATAGTCTTTCTTTTACATGAAGATGGGTCTATTCTCTTTATATATATATATATATATATATATATATATATATATATATATATATATATATATATATATCGAGAGAGAGAGAGAGAGTAAAAGAGATAGTCAAAGAAAGAGAGAAATATCGTTAGCCAAGTGTTACGATAATACCAATACTTTTTCAAGAGACTTCATTACATACTTTTGCCGCTACCCTTTGTGAATAGTGGCCTTTATAACATCCAGTGTATTCATTCCCAAAGGGATTTTTAAGGAAAAAATGTTCAGTGGAAACGAAAACTAATAAATCTGATACTGATTTTCAATTACGTAAGTAGGTTCTTTTGCATCAGACTTAGCTAAAATTAATAGATAAATAGACATACAGATAGATAGATAGATAGATAGATAGATAGATTCTCCGTATTCGTCTTCCTTGCCCCTCTGTTTGTATGATACTTTTCGACTGAATCTCCACAAGTGGCTGTACATAAAAAAGCATCACCTACTTTTCCACTTGATTTAATGTTTTCTATCCATGAAATGCGATTTGATCGGCACTTGACTCTGACGTTGGAGGATTTGAGTGGAGTTATGTGTCTATTAGCAAAAGAATCGGTGAAGTGAGTTTGAATTCGAGCAGAAATTATTTATACTTACTTCTTTTTAATCTTCTTTCGAAAAGCAAAAATGCACCTCAAACTCTGTCCAATCACAACATCTCGTTATTAGTCTTGTCACTAGTATGCCAAAAATATTAAACGAAAATGAATGGAAACCACTCCACAGTGATGATCTTATCTAATTGGTACTACTTACAATGTAAGTATCTTCGATTTATTTATAAATTCTTTTCTTTCTTTCTTTCTTTAGGTCTCCGCGGTTTTGTTTATTATTCTTTTCTATCCCTGTTTTCTTTCTTTCATTCTTTCTATCTTTCTTTCTTTCTTTCTTTCTATCTTTCTTTCTTTCTTTCTTTCTCCTGTTTTTGTTCATATTCGTTTCTACTCTATTTTTCTTTCTTTTTTCCTCTTTTGTTTATTGTGCGTTTCTTTCTTTATTTTTCTTTCTTTCTTTCTTTCTTTCTTAGCTTTCCCACTTTCATTATTTTCTATCTTGTTTTTTTTATTTGTTTCCTTGTTTCTTTTTCTTTTTCCCGTTTTTTTCATATTCATTTCTAAACTCTTTTTTCTTTCTTTTCTTCGCTTTTGTTTATTGTAATTGTTCTCTCGTTCCGTCTTTCTTTCTTTCTTTTTTGGCTTTCCCACTTATTTATGTTAACCTAGTTTTTTTGCTTTTATTTTTCTTTTGCTTTCTTTTTTCTCGCTTTTGTTTTTTATACTTTTCTACTCTTTGTTTGTTTCTCCCTTTTTTGTTTGTGTGTTTATTTCTTCCTTCCGTTCTTTCTTTCTCTCTTTCTTTTTTTCTTTCTTATTAACTCATGTTTCTCTCCGATTCATTTGTTTTATACCTATTAACTTACATTTTCCATTCACATTTTCCGTTTCACTTACGATTTTTTTTTCTTTATCCCCAATTATCATTAATATTTCCTTCTTTTTCATTGTTTTATTTATTTATTCTTTCTTTCTTCCTTCCTTCTTTTCTTTCTTTTTTTTTCTTTCGATTTCAATTCCTTCTTTCTACAACTCAAACTCTCTTTTATTACAGACCGCTACTTTAACCGGAACTCATTTATTTTCTGGCATCCGATTACTCTTCCTAGTTTGCCATCCAAGAACTTTCCGTGTTCCTAACGTTTTTATTGCACCGTTAATGACCATAAAAAACATAAAATTGCCCATTTCTCTCTATTGTATATTTATGAACCCTTATGACTTTGAGTTATATGCTCGTCGTAAGGATTTGAACAGAAACTTTTATGACCGCATCATTGTAGATTTATATAAAAGGCAAAGAAAGATAAACAGAACGTGAGACATTTTTAGAAATAACAAGCGGTAATCGTGTAGATCTTTATTGTAATAACAAATGGATGTTCTTTACAAATAAAGAAATCTGAGATTATAAGGGGTTAATACTTTATCACAATGGGATGATGGTTACTATCAACGGTAATGAGGTCAGGATATACAACCACAAAATTTGAAGAAATATAGTTTGAAAATTGCAGCATTTGTAGATATTCCATGGCTCATATTTTCATTATAGAATGTGGGATTACTCCAATTTGTCTGACAGAGGACTTTTAACTTCTGTTAGATGGTATTACCAAAAAAGAAAAAAGGTGTATAAAATAAATATGACAAAGCTTGTCTCATTTTCCTTCTGTAGTTCTATTTAATCTCCGGTGAACTCTGTGTCACTTACAAAACAGGAAAAATATTTATATTCTAAATAATACTATAATAAATTTAATACTAAAATATATCAAGCTGCCTCATGCTATTTGTAATTTCAATAGAGGTACACATCACCCAATAATATCCGTCTCTGTACTCCCGAAACAAAGAAGCGAAAATGGTGGTCATATCAACGAAAATATGTTCTATCTTTTTGCTTAAATTATTCTCATTATTAATTTTTTACTTGTTTACTTTTCATTTTAATTTTTATCGCAGCGTCAATGTTAATTTATTTTATTTTTTTATATTCTTCAACTATTAAATAGGTTACATATCATGTTCACAACGGAGTGTAAACAAACAATATAATGTGGAGTAATGTTGAAATTTAGTGGCGTTAGCTCTATGAGTAAATTTGAATATCGTCTCGTAGGTAGCTTTTGTAACACGCTTTTCTTTCCACATGTGCTGCACAGGAGACTAAATAAGAGTTCACATTTCGTCAGAAGAATTTATTCTTTTTAATTTTCAACTTAATGAGTAAAAAATTAAAAAGAAAGAGAGAGAAAATGACAGAATATTATCTGCGTGTTGTGTATAAATCAGCTAAAATAAGATAAAGCAAACACTTGGCAAAAATGAACACATTAATTTAGTTTTATATCACTGCTAATCAGTTTCTCAATTTTAATTATCCTTTCCAAGTTTCTTCACGAAACGCACGTTCCATTTATAAAAAAAATGTTGCTCTTGCTTCTTTTTGAAAAAAAATTTCTTTCGTTTTACATACTAATTATGAGTCACTTAATTGTTAGCGTTACGAAAAGTGGATTCATCGAGCCGTGTTCGAATTCCCATCAAGTCTCTTGCTTATTCTTCCGCACAAATGTTTCCAATTCTTATTTTCCAGTTATGGGGTAAATAGTAGCTAAATTTAATTTAAAGCTAAGATTAAATAGCGAATTTTTTAAAGGTTGCCCTAAGATCTGTCCTAACAAATTTCGGCACACAAGGTCTATGCAATGCTTTGATAAACATGAGGAATGGAATTATCACAGTTTAATATTTGCTGTGAGATTTAGAGTCCGATCAGATTTATGATGCATTAAATATAATATTATGTCAATTACCTTTATTGTATTTGTCAACTGATTTTCTTATTCTCCAACACGTATTTAATAATATCCGCAGAAAATGTATTTTCTTTCGGCGTTTTTACATCAAGTTACATATTTTTGGTTTGGTTTGGTTTGTTTTACAGCATATCAACCCCAATGGGTTATTTAATGCCGACAAGACCTTTATTGCTGGTAAAATGTTTTCTAAAAATGTATTGCTGGTAATAATGTATTTTTGATAATAATTTTTCCTTCAAAAATTCATTGCTAGTAATAATTTTTTACAAAAAATATATTGCTGGTATAAAAACACATTTTTATACCTTCATAGTGTTTTGGTTCCTTTGGGGGGGGGTAATTATTTGCCCATAGGTGGGAACCTAACAGATTCTACCACCCCGGGTCAGGGTGGACCTGGAAACACCAGCAACTAAGAGGTGGTCCCACGCTCTGTAAAACCTCCTGATCAGAAGATTTATGTCGGATGTATTTCATCGTCTTACCTAAGACGGGGATCTAGTTTATCGACTTACCCATGACGGATATGTAGTTTATATTCTTACCCAGGATGCTAAATTTATATGTATTTGCCTCTGATTTCATAAAATGATTTTTCGCTAGTAAAAAATTGATTCGTGTCATCAGAGGTTAAGTTAAATATATATATATATATATATATATATATATATATATATATATATATATATATATATATATATATATATATATATATATATATGTACCTTGACGTGACCTTTATAATGTAGCATATTGTAAGAAAAAATGATTGATTAAGTGTTTGAGAGGAAAAGAAACTCCGATTTAAAATGTCATACTTATTGACCTGTGCACAGATGTTAAAGGATGAGGTTTCACCTCAAAGCAGAACATAATAGCACCCTTCTGGGGGCACCCTCACAACTGATTGCGGATTTAGTTCAAGTCATGCAGCAGAGGAATACGTATTTTTTTTATTCTTTTTAAGTCAAGTTTAACACGGTATCGAATATGGATTGGATTTGTGGATATAAATTGAAGTAAAGGGTAAGTCTATAGAATTCGTTGCACGTGTGCTACTCGTTCTTAAATGAAATATTTACCAAATGCGGTCTTATTGCTTTGCATTGGCCTGATTCTAGAACAATTAATACTTGATATAATAAAATCTGTTCAGTTATGTGCCATGCGTGATACACGCTTAGGCGATCATGTATCTTTCGATATATGACTGAAGAGGTAGTTTTTTTTCCTGCAGTAGGTTGCCATTTCTTTCTGCGATAGACCAGTTGTCATCAAAGGCTATAGAACCCGGTCTGTCTTGTATTTACTCATAACTGGGGTGGGGAGAAGAAGAGGATTCGTACATTTCCCAAAGGAAATGGATTTGACTGGAATTCGAACTTGGCTCTCCGATTCCTCAATCCGTGCCGCTATCCCTTATTTCACCGCTCCTCTCCAATTTTGTACCATACTTGACAAACTTTCTTCAGGAGTTTAAATAGCTTTATACTAGTCGCCCTACTCATAATAACATTATTTTTAATTCTGTGAAGGAGAAAAGTCTCATATTTCACTCAGATGCGACGAACAGTTTCATGCTAAACGCAATCATGAGGCCGATATTTAACAGTCCCCACCACGTAGCACAAGACCGAGTTTAACGTGGGTTTTTCCGAGCCCGTAGGCTTGACCAAAAAATATTCCCTCAGAACCCGCATAAGCAGGTTTGGGATCTGTCTACCTCCCCGGACGAAACTTTGCCCTTCGGCAAAGCCTCGTCCGGGTTTTTCTCTGGCAAAGCAGAGTTCGACAGAAGTCGCACACAGTCAGAGACTGTATGTCGACTGCCTCAACGTAATCGTTAGGCCACATGTGTTGTGAGTTTTCTCGACTGTTTATATATATACGGGCCAGTGTGCATTGTGGGTAGTCTATTATAATAGTTATTTTGTTGGAAGTGGTTTGTTAATTATTTATTTATTTATTTGGATTAATTTATCTTAGACCTCATGATTGCGTTTAACATGAAACAGCCTGTCGCCTCTTAGTGTTGACTTCAATGTGCCCTTTTATATTTACATATATCTCTGATATTGAACACTTTATCCTATAAATATAGCACACCTTAAAACCTATATATATATATATATATATATATATATATATATATATATATATATATATATACAGTGCAAATGAAAAATCAAATTAAACCCATTGAACTCGCGCCATATATATTTATAGATATTTTAGAGAGAAACTTTAAAAATGCGCATGGTGTATTTTACGGTCAGATGCATTTTCACACTAGCAATACTTACCGATCCTTTTCATGGATCAAGTAAAACAAGTCAAGTCACTGGTTCAATGTTATCAATGTTTTTAATAATGTAGTAATATAAGATGTAAAACTTGTAAATAAATGAAACTTCTTATGAATTTGCTAAGGACAAGAATTTGAATACATGTTTCACAGGAAATCAAATCACAGCAAGACATTTTTCTTGTTCTCTCTGTGATCAGCTAGAATGGTAATCTCCTATATATGAAAAATCTTTTGTTTATGATGGGTGGGTCAACTTTCCAAAACTCTAGCAGGTATTCCGCTTCAATGCATATATTATTTTTCTATACATTAACAGAATTTCTGGTCAGTACATCTTAGACCGTGATCAATATTCCCCATCATTTGCATAGTTTCCAGTGGCTTACCGTCCTTGCACATTCATGTCACTTTTAGAACAACGTCTGAACTAATTAACACCCTTCCCTAATTATAAGAAGTCCAATTTAATCTATAATTTCGCATCTGCACGCTGTGGTATTTTCTTGAGTTTTTTTTTTCTATTTTGCCGTTGATATCGTTTTTCTCTTACAGTTGTTTTTTAAATTTTTTATCTTCATTAAATATCCTTCGCGCAGCAATACTCGTGTTATTTCATCTGCAATTCCTTTATTTTTCTCTGCCATTCGCCAAACGAGCTTTTTTTATTATTATCTTTATCATTTTTATTTTTACTGATTTCCTATTTGATACAATCCTTTGCCAAATCTGAGTTAAAGGAAGATTCTCTTGGAATCTTATCCAACATATATCGATATTTGATTCATTTTTTTTTTTTTTTTCACGTGGTGCGTGAACATAATTATTTTCATAAAGTAAATATCAGTATTCATTTTAATCATTGCCAGTTCTTCTATTATGACTGCTCATATCTTTGCATGATATGGCTGTGATTGTTAGAACTGTGTTCCTGATATCCTAGATCGATCGTGTGCCACTGATATTGTTTATTTGTTCTTGAGGTTTTACTTTGTCAGATCCAAACAGCCAACTTCATAGTGCCCAGTAAAAAAGCGGAAAATTTATGATCACTGTTTTATCTATCTAGAATAATTGACCTTGTATAACCTTGAATAGATTTCTTCAATATTCATGACCTTGAATAATCGTCCGACTTTCGCGTAATTACTTAACTCTGATTAGTTCTTTTATGATTAATTCATTTCTGCTCGATCTTGTGACGCGTCATTTAAAGGTTATTTGCAGACAACTTTCGTATTTCGTTCTGCCCTTCTCGTATAGCTACACAACTCATTGATTTTGAGCATCAAGTTATCGTACTTTTCAAAGAAGAACATCCGAAGTGGGGATTGACGAAATGTGCAGAAATTCTTTCTGAATTTTTCAGTCACATCAGTCATCACCAGTTTTCAACGGTTGTCGCACGTCTTTCTATTTTTTTTTTTTTACTGGGCATCCCGTAGCTAGGAATTAGTATTAGTTTTTAAGCGCTAGACAACTGTTTCCATTCCATTCAAACAGACTTTAAATGCATGCGAATATTATTGCTTCTTTCATTCATTCTTTCTTTTTCTTAGTGAAACCAAGTTGAATCTATGATATGTTTTTTTCGTCTTCCCACGAGATCGAAACGAGATCTGTATTTATGATGCAGTGTCAGGGCGTAACGATAGTTTTAAGTAAATATTAGAGGGACAAACAGAAGTATATTATTATTATTATTATTATTATTATATTTCGATTTCTGTCATGACCACACTACCTACCAAGTCAGGGGGAAAACCTAAGGCAGGTATTTTGTGTTGTTGTGATTACATAGTATGATTTGCTTTGTTTTTTTTTAACTCATATAACATCACTAGCGTTACATGGGCAAAGTTCTTCTCAGTTTGTGGTCTATACTTATCAAGAAAATTTTTTGTATTTCTCTTAAGCTGGAATTTACAGGGATGTTTTTCAATGTGTTGTTGTGTTTCTTTTTTATCATTCCAAGCGCACCTACAATGACTGGTACTATTCTTGTTTTCAATTTGCACATTTTTTTTATTTCGATTTTCAGGTCTTTATACTTCGATATATTTTCGAATTCCTTTGTTGCTATGTTATAGTCTGCTGGGCTACCCATATCAATTAGTAGGCATTTTTTTATTTTCGTTTTTTGACAATTATGTCCGCTCAATTTGCGTCAATCTTCCTCTCTGTAAAGATAATGTAACCCCATAGAATTGTGATGTGTTCTATTTCAGTAACCGGTTCTGGTTGATGTTCATAACAGTGTTTGTTAACATCTTTTCCAAAGTGTTTGCACATTCTCAAGTGTAAATATTGCACCCCCTTTCATCGTGAGAATTTTTATATTCATTTGGCGCAAGTAGGGAACATCTTGAGATTAGTCTTTGGTTTATTATTATTATTATTATCATTATTATTATTATTTCCTTTGATGTCTGTTGTGTACTCATTTCTTTCCTGGTCCCGCCCAGAGACCTAAGATCAGAAATGGCATCATGACTTTTTCCATTGAGCAATAAAAAATTAAAAAAAAAACAACACATATTTTACATAGATTAAGCCCTTTGTAAGGTGTGGGCTGTACGCATGAGAACAATTTTTGTATTTCTTTAAGGCATGGGCTACCAGGAATTACTTTATTAGAATCTTTTCCAATCCATCCGAGGGTTCCAACTACAACAACGTGCTCATGGGCCACATTTTTTTAGATATATTACTATTATTATTTTCTTTGATTTCTGGCGTTTACACATTTCTTTCCGGTTTCCGCCCAGGGACCTAAGGTTAGAAATGACATCATGACACTTTCCACTGACAAAAAAAAATATTACATAGATAAAGCCCTTCGTAATGTGTGGGTTGTACTTGTGAGGACAATTTTTTTGTATCTCTTTGAGGCATGTGCTTCCAGGAATCCCTTCAACTAGTCTACTGGAATCTTTTCCAACCAATCCTAGGGCTCCAACTACAACAGGGGTTGTTGATGTTCCCATATGCCACATTTTTGAGATTTCTATTTCAAGGTCCTAGTATTTTGACAGATTTTTGAATATCTTCAAAGATACATTGCAGTCAGCAGGGAGAGCCATATCAATAAGGAGGCACTGTTTTTGTTTGTGGTCTTTAATAACAATGCCTGGGCTGTAGGCTTTGATTGTTCTGTCAGTGTGTATTGTGTAGTCCCATAGAATTGTAACAGATCCTATCTCTGTAACCGGGTCTGGGTGGTATTCATAACATTTTCTTTCAGTTTCCTTCCCGTAGAAGTTGCAAATTTTCTAGTGCACATATTGGCCCACTCTATCATACCGGGTTTTATATACAGTGGGTGCCAATATCGTGCAAGATGATCAATCGTTTCTGGATATTTATCACAGAATCTGCATTTTGGGCTAACACGATATTTTAGTATATGTGCTTGATAATTTCTAGGTAACAAGCATTGTTCCTGTGCAGCACGGATAAATCATTCAGTTTCAGCTTTCAACCCTGCACTACGTAGACACTGATGGATACGGGTTTTGTCTACGTCAGCTTGTTTGGTACGAGCGGGGTATTGGCCATGAAGCAGTTTATCCTGCCATTGTTTCTGTATCTGGTCGGTTGTATTTGTCTATGCTTTCTTTTTAAAGTATTTTGCAGCTTCAGTCGGTGTACTGTGCTTTACTTTTATTTCTGAACTCCATTTTGAATTTGTTGCCTTCCATTATTACTGAGTAAAGACGCTTACTACTTTCATGTTCCTTGACACATACCATCATCCAGTCTTCTGTAATTTCCAAGTGTCTTTGGAGGCCAATTGTTGTAATTTTGTAGGACGGTTCTAGTTGAACTAATCTTCTGCCTCCTTCAGATCTGGGTACATACAGACGATCAACATCAGCTTTGGG
>CAHIKZ030004943.1:1072500-1132500 GCA_903632075.3 Acanthosepion pharaonis
AACCCAGGAATTGAACACACAAACACTATTTCACCAAATTCATAAACCAACGCTTTTACCATAGTCCGAATATCAATAGTATAAATTTTGAAATATTCTTCCGAACTTTACACAAACTAGCAAAATTTACCAAAGGTATCAATATTTAACAGCAAATAATTTTCGAAATAGAACTAACTTAAAATTATTTATTTATTTATTTATTTATTTATTATTATTATTATTATTATTATTATTATTATTATTATTATTTCAATTAATTATTATTATATTTTATGATTTTTGAAGAATGCTTTCAGTTATATGAGATCTGTTCGAAAAGTCTCCAGACATTAATTAAAAACGAAATAATAGCGTATCTAAGGCAGTAGCACCCAAGTTCACTTTAATAAATACTGCCAATGCCGCTTCATCCAATTATCTCAATATGTCTGTGGTCACACAGTAATCAAGCTCATTCAATACTCATTCTCCTCTTTACCATTCTTTATAAAAACAATGTTAAATATACACTATGTCAGATTTTATTCTACATGTCAATATTTTCACAATGAAATTGGTCTTAATCAACTCATGGTGGTATAATATCGATTATAATTTTATATTTATATAAGCACTACATCATATGTTTTACCGCTGATTATATTTACTTTTATTAATAATATAGAAAATATATTGTTTTCTGGGAGTCGGGTTTTATTATGTAATCAAATTATGTTATTATGTAATCAAAGTGTGTGTAACATGAAATTTAATTTAAAAATAATACAATAAAAAGTCACGGAAACATTTCCAAACATTTTTCTATTAATAATTCCCAGTGTCTTTTAATAATTTACTATCCCTCATTGGGTGATAACACTTTCTTCCGATCAGGATAACCTTTACATCTCTGAAATTAAAAATGTCAATAACAATCTATATTATATATATTTATTTACAATACGAAGAAAAAACCCATTTGTCATAATAAATCTTAATATTATAGTAGATTTCTGGTAAATGTTTATAATAAGAGAAGTGGTAGTTTCATAGCATTCCCAAAGGACATTTGTACGTACAACAGTATAACGAAAGCAACTAAATTTCGAATTCATCATCTAGGTACTAACAAAACTTAACGTGGCTTAATTTCGGTGATCAGATTTAACTTCCAAGTAATTTATGATAAATGTATAGATAATTTATAATAAATAAATGTATAGATAATTTATGATAAATATTTATAGAAACATATTTTATAAAAACAGATGACCTGAAATCCGCGTGATATATTTGTATAAATGCAAGTATATTCTGAAACATTTACTCACATCTATTTGTTAATGCTAATATTATTTTGAAAATATTGTCTTTCGTAATAAAATATGATATAGTGTATCAATATGAATGCATCAATGTATGGTACTTTTAAAATAAAGTAGTTTCAGATTTTAATAAATCACACATTGTTTTTCAGAGAATCTGAAACTTTTTATTGATTTTTTTAGCACAAAGTCGTTATATTCAAATTTCAAATTAAATTCTGAGGTTTCAAAATAACATTTAGCATGGAGGAAGCTCGGACATCCTCGATCATTTTAGTTTGTTGTGTCATTTAGTTTAGACGAAGCTTGAACATCATCGGACTCGTTAGTTTGTTGTGTCATTTAGTTTCGACCACTCTCGGACATAATGGCGGTAGAGTGTTGTGTCATTGAGCATTATCGGAGTAATCTGCTCATATCCACTGTTTCGTTTCTGTTAGCAGCGATGAATGTCAACAAAAGGAATTAATTTACTCGTATAGATAACTTCGGGGACACACTTTAACGTCAGACTCCATTTTGCCACCTTACAGTTACGATTTGTAAATGCAATAAAATCAGTTGCGAGATGTTTCAACCTCTTATGATATATCTTTAACATTCAACTTAATATCAAACACCGTAATGAAGCACAGTAAAATAGTTTCTACTCAAATACTTTAGTCATTTATATCAATGTACATTAAGAGTTTTCCCTTTCATCCCAAAACATATTCCGTTGACTTGGAACTGATTGTCTTCACACGACTACATTCAATGTGGCATCCACAGTGTGCCTGTCAAACCCTCTGCCTCCGGGCAAAGAGGAACCCAGACGAGGCTATGCCGAAGGGCAGAGTCTCGTCTGGGGTGGTAGACAGCTACCCGGGGAATTTTTGGCCGAGCCTACGGACTCTGATACCCCACAATTAACTCGGCCTTGTGCCACATTCGACCGGGTGGGGCGGTTAGTGAATATCATCACACGACTATATTGACTAGTCTAGATTAGTTATAAGTTTTTCATTATTATTTTATTAATATCAAATCACCAATTCTAAAATGCTTTATATATTCTAAGTTTATATCAAGTATAATTTATACAGATGTCTTTTTTTATTACCATGGCAGGATATGATGGAGAAACTCATTACAGATAAATAAGATATTTGAAGCTATTGATTCTATTGATGAATGCGAAGAATAACATTGATATAGAATATATCAATATTCTTTAAAACTTCCTAGTGAAGAAAATAAGAATTACTCGGAAAATTATATGTACAATCATAAATAAACAACTGAAATTTTCTATGTCACATAATAAGGAAAGGAGGCTTAGAGAATTTAACACTCATACGACATAGTGGATGCAAGTGAAGAAAGGGTGAAGAACAAGAAAAGGATTTGTGCGAAGAGATAGCGAAAAAGGGATGAAGAGGCATTGGGAAGTGGAAGATGTTACTTAGAGAAACAAAATTCTGGAAGGTGTGAAGAGCCATGATCGTCTACGTCTCGAAAATATATGGTACACAAACGATGTGAGGATTGAACTTGTTTGTAGTAGTGAATACTTACGCTTGTTGTGAAAAATAGTCATCAATATTTCCTATTTCATCGTAATGAAAAAAGATTTAAGATTAAATATTAAATTCATCAATTTGGGGACCGATGATATCCCATCCGACGGGTATATCATTAGTACTGTTGTGACATTTGTCTTAAATTAATACTCCAAAACAGTGCCCTTGTGTCATACTTTACTAAATTAAAATACATTAAAGCTTAACATCGACCAATGAAGACAAGGATGTATTTAAAATTAATTTCCAAATGCTTAATGAGATTCACGACTATTCGATCAATAAAGAAAACTTTGAATGATTGATCAAATATAATTTGATAAGTATTTGCTAATATGCTTTAAATGCGATGTTTATTCGGCACGTAACCTATCATGACTCTTCACAAATACAGTAACTTTATTATCTGTTAATTGTTATCGTTTGTTTTTCTGAAAGAGTTACTTTGTTCACGGTTTTGATTTCAGAGTTTTCCTCCTTCTAGACTCAAAGTTATAATGTTCAGTTTACTATAGATGGATGGAGTCACAGCTTTTCCAAGTGCCTTTATACAAAAGTATACACAAGAGACTAATTAGTGATTGGAACTTGTGTTTAATATCTATATTAATATACAGTAGAAACCAATGGGTGAGTTTCGATGTTACTATTGAAAGCGTACTCACTAAACTCAATAGAAGTGCAAGCCAACACATCAAAAATTGAACATGTGCAAATTTTTTGCTTTGTTTCTTTAGAAATGTCAAAACTAAATTTTTTATAAATTTTATCCATTTTTGTTTAATTTTATTTGCAAAAATTTTAAATTCATTAACAATATATTTTTTTTTAAATTTGGATTTCGATATGTAATACTTATTTTCTATTCATTTCGTCTTCCCACCAAATCACTCGTCTTTTGTGGTTGTAATGTTGACCAAATAACAGACAGATTAGCAATGTCATCATTTTGTCCGGCTTCATCCAGGATTTTATAATTGCAAATGTTATTATTATTTTTATGGTTCACGCACCGAGCATGAGGTATGCAAAGCCTACAAAATCCACAGTAAAAATACAAAAAAACCCAAAAATAATAATAATAATAATACCGATAACCATAATACATAAGCATTACCAAAACAAAAATCTGTTGAAATGCTCCTCGCAATCTATGGAAACTGACAGTAGTTCCGCACATATTATAAAAAATTCTTTTCGTCTTGCATTTGTTTTATAATCCGATAACGGATATTAGCAATGATGTAGGGCAAGCGAACGATGTGATTTTTGTTGTTTACACTTAAAAAAAAAAAATCCCCCCCCCCCCCAAAAAAAAACAGCTATCAACAAATAAATAAATACCTGTCTATATTTCTGAGATGAAGTATTATGTACACTACATTATTCGGACTATTTTCCTCATCTTTGTTGTCATAATTATCACAACGTTTCGGCCGTTGGATAAAGGCGTTAGTTAGATCCAGAGACAGGACCCAAAGTATTGTGAGTTCAATACCTGTTTAAGGCAGTGAAGAACTTGGAGAGGGGAATTAACAGGAGATAACTGATAACTGATATTCATTAGACATGGCAAGTGGAACGGCCGAAAAGTTGTGATAAATATGACATCAAAGATGAGAACAATAGTCCGAATAATGTAAAGAGTATAAATAAATAAATAAAACCCTAAAAATGGGCAAAGCACTTCTCAGGATATAAGTCAATGTTTTAATTTCCTGGACAGATAGTGTATAACAGATATTTTGATGATTTGTTGTTGAGTTCCTTTCTTTATCAAATCTAAAGTTTCAACCACAACAGAAATCATTTTTTTAAGTGCACTGTTTATTAGTATTTCAATTTCCAGAAATTTGCATTTGTTTAGTTTTCAAATATTTTCGAGGAGATTTCTTTTTCACTTGTTACACTTATGTACATCAGTGTGATTTTTTTTTCTCCTTTTCTGCCTTTCATAATATTATCTTGGTGATGTGATTTCTATATGCGTTGATAAGAAAATCCCCGTGGATAGCAACATCTGCTAGCATCAACTACAGATTCGGGATGATTTTCATAGCAGATTGTAGCTGTTTTTATCCCTTATTGCTGACAGATCTCCCAGTGCAGATACTGACCTACCATGTCATGACGGTTTTTAATTGCATTGGAAAATCCTCAGCACTACAGGATAAAAAAAGTCAGCGGTAAACTGGTACGAACTTTATTTGTTATGAGAATAATGATCATGGTTATAATAATAATAATAATAATATTATTATTATTATTATTATTATTATTATTAATGATAATATTATTAATAATATTATTAATTATTATTATTATTATTAATATTATTATTATTATTATTATTTTCTTTTGATTTCTGGCGTTTACACATTTCTTTCTGTGTCCCGCCCAGGGACCTAAGTTTAGAAATGGCATCAAGACGCTTTCCACGGATAAATATATATATATATATATATATATATATATATATATATATATATATATATATATATATATAGAATAGGATTGTTGATGTTCCCATGTGCCAAATTTTCGAGATTTCTATTTCAATGTTCTTGCATTTTGACAGCTTTTTGAATATCTTCAAAGATACATTGCAGTCAGCAGGGACTGCCATGTCAATAAGGAGGCGCCGTTTTTGTTTGTGGCCTTTAATAACAATATCTGGGCTGTTGGCTTTGATTGTTCTGTCAGTGTGTATTGTGTAGTCTCATAGAATTGTAACAGGTCCTATCTCCGTAAACGGATCTGGGTGGTGTTCATACCACTTTCTTTCAGTTTCCTTCACGTAGAAGTTGCAGATTTTCCAGTGCAGATATTGACCCACTCTGTCATGCCGGGTTTTATATTCAGTGGGTGCCAATATCGTGCAACTTGATACAAGATGATCAATCGTTTCTGGATATTTATCACAGAATCTGCATTTTGGTCTGACACAATATTTTAGTATATGTGCTTGATAATTCCTAGTTAGCAAGCATTGGTCCTGCGCAGTTTCAGCTTTCAACCCTGCACTACGTAGCCACTGATGGGTACGGGTTTTGTCTACGTTAGCTTGTTTGGTACGGGCAGAGTATTGGCAATGAAGCGGTTTATCTTGCCATCGCTTCTGTATCTGGTCGGTTGCATTCGTCTTTGCTGTCTTTTTTAAGTATTTTGCAGTTTCAGCCGGTGTATTGTGCTGTAGTTCCATTTCTAGGCCCATTTGAAACTCCATTTTGAATTATTATTATTGTTATTATTATTATTATGATTATCATTATTATTAGTAGTAGTAACATCATCATCATCACCATCATCATCACCATCATCATCACCATCATCATCACCATCATCATTATATTTCAATTTCTGCTATGGTCACACTACCTACCAATTCTGCGGAAAGACCTCATGTAGGTAGAGTTGTGTTGTTATGGCAACATTTCATGATTTGTTTTTCCACCTCCCATAACATCTCTAGCATTACATGGACAAAGTTCTTAGTGTACGTGTTGCACTTATCAATATATTTTTGTATTTCTCTTAAGCTGAGATTTCCAGTGACCTTTTCAATGTGCTGTGTTTTTTTTTGTTGTTTTTTTTTTTATAATTCCAAACGCACCTAATGTGACTGGTAATATTCTTGTTTTCAATTTCCACATTTTTTTCCTATTTCAATTTTCAGGTCTTTTCACTTCGATATATTTTCAAACTTCGCTGTCCAAACCATATCAATTCGGAGGCAAGTTTTTTTTTTTTTTTGCTTTCAGTGTTTGACAATTATGTCCGCTCCATTTACTTCCTGTCTTCTTCTTCTTCTTCTTATTATTATTATTATTATTATTATTATTATTATTATTATTATTATAGTTATT
This sequence comes from Acanthosepion pharaonis, assembly GCA_903632075.3. Classification (NCBI taxonomy): domain Eukaryota; kingdom Metazoa; phylum Mollusca; class Cephalopoda; order Sepiida; family Sepiidae; genus Acanthosepion; species Acanthosepion pharaonis. The sequence goes on from CAHIKZ030004943.1 coordinate 1,079,236, forward strand.
ATTATTACACGTACAGCCGTTTTACATTACATGACAAACAACTTTTGCACAAAGATTTATAATTTTTTGTAGATTTATATATTTTTATATTTAAAAATGTTTTTTTTAAATATCACTTGAAGCTGCCTAAATATTGTTTAACATTGTTAAACCGTGATATTTTTTCTTAAACCTTGCTCTGCTCTGAAATGCTGAAAAATATTGGAAAAGCTACGTCAATCCTTTTGGCTATTATTATTATTTTTATTTTCTTTGATTTCTGGCGTTTACAAATTTCTTTCCGGATCACGCCCAGGGACCTAAGGTTAGAAATGGCGTCATGACTCTTTCCACTGAAAAAAAAAAAAAATAAAAAAAATAAATTACATAGATAAAGCCCTTCGTAAGGTGTGGGCTGTACTTGTCAGAACAATTTTTTGTATCTCCTCGAGGCATGGACTTCCAGGAATCCCTTCAATTAGTCTACTGCAATCTTTTCCAACCAGTCCTAGGGCTCCAACTACAACAGGGATTGTTGATGTTCCCATATGCCACATTTTCGAGATTTCTATTTCAAGGTCCTTGTACTTTGACAACTTTTTGAATATCTACAAAGATACATTGCAGTCAGCAGGGACTGCCATATCAATAAGGAGGCATCGTTTTTGTTTGTGGTCTTTAATAGCAATATCAGTCCGGTTGGTCTTGGTTGTTCTGTCAGTGTGTATTGTGTAGTCCCATAGAATTGTAACAGATCCTATCTCCGTAACCGGGTTTGGGTGGTGTTCATACCAGTTTCTTTCAGTTTCCTTCCCGTAGAAGTTGCAGATTTTCCAGTGCAGATATTGGCCCACTCTGTCATGTCGGGTTTTATATTCAGTGGGTGCCAACACCGTACAACCTGATACAAGATGATCAATCGTTTCTGGATATTTTTCACAGAATCTGCATTTTGGTCTGACACAATATTTTAGTATATGTGCTTGATAATTCCTAGTTAGCAAGCATTGGTCCTGCGCAGCAAGGATAAAACCTTCAGTTTCCGCTTTCAACCCTGCACTACGTAGCCACTGATGGGTACGGGTTTTGTCTACGTTAGCTTGTTTGGTACGGGCTGAGTATTGGCCATGAAGTGGTTTATCTTGCCATCGCTTCTGTAACCGGTCGGTTGTATTCGTCTTTGCTGTCTTTTTTAGGTATTTTGCAGTTTCAGCCGGTGTATTGTGCTGTAGTTGCATCTCTACGCCCATTTAAAACTCCATTTTGAATTTGTTGGCTTCTTTCATTACGGAGTAAAGACATTTACTACTTTCATGTTCTTTGACGCATACCATCATCCAGTCTTCTGTAGTTTCCAAATATCTTTGGAGGCCAATTGTTGTAGTTTTTTAGGACAGTTCTAGTTGAACTAATCCTCTTCCTCCTTCGGATCTGGGCACATATAGACGATCAACATCAGCTTTGGGATGATGCATGCGGTAGCAAGTGAGAAGCTTTCTCGTTTTGGCATCCATTCGCTTAATTTCAGCTATGGTCCAGTTAAGGACATTAAAGCTGTATTGCACCACAGGGACAGCCAATTTGTTTATGGCTGATATCCTGTTTTTTGAGTTTAGCTCAGTATTTAGCACCAGACGTACACGCCTGTAGTACTCTTTTCTTATTTTTTCCTTCATTTGGGGTGTTGTATGCCATCTCCTTCGCTAATTCCTAGGTACTTATAAGCTTCACCATGCTCCAGTTCCCTAATCTTTGTGACAAAATCTAAATCTATTAAGGGTGTTTCTGTAATTCTACCTTTCTTGAAAGTTACTTTTGCACATTTATCTAATCCGAAGTCCATTCCTATGTCGTCACTGAAGTATTTTACAATATTGAGGAGGCCTTTCAACTCATTGTCGTCTTTGGCAAAGAGTTTGAGATCATCCATGTAGAGTAGATGATTGAATATTTTCTTATTTATTTTGTAACCATAGCTACTGTTGTTCAGTTCATGTGTAAGAGGGATTAAGGATAAACAAAACAGAAGGGGTGACAGAGAGTTTCCTTGAAAGATTCCACGTCGGATATTCAGACGGTTGGATATGGCAGTGCCCCCGGTGTGACTAAGGTATAGTTTGGGGGCACCTCGAGGCGGTGTAACGGTTAGCAAGCTTCTCTCGCTAGAACAATTACGACTGAGTAGTGAGTTCGATCCTCACTGGGTACCCTACGCTTGGAAAATCACTAAGGTATAGTTTGGTGTTCCACATTCCCATGCTGTGCTTAAGGAAATTTAATACCACAGGGGTGACTTTGTACATTTCCAAAGTCTTAAAGATCCAAGAATGTGGAACACTATCAAAGGCTTTACGATAATCAATCCACGCTGCACTGAGATTCCTGCGTCGTCTCCTACAATTTTCCAGGATCTTTTTATTTATCATTATTTATCATCATTTATTATTATTATTATTATTATTATTATTATTATTATTATTATTATTATTATTTCCTTTAGTTTCTGGTATATACACATTTCTTTCCGACTCGCGACCTAAGGTCAAAAATGGCATCATGACATTTTTCATTGAGCAGTTTTGAAAAGAATATGACACATATTTTACATAGATAAAGCCCTTCCTAAAGTGTGGGCTGTACTTGTGATCTCAATTTTTGTATTTCTTTAAGGTATGGACTACAAGCGATTCCTTGGGTGAGTCGATTGGAATCTTTTTATCATGCAATAGTTTCTGCATCTGGCCGGTTGCATTTGCATTTGGTTTCATTTTTTAAGTATTTTGCAGATTCATTCGGTGTATTATGCTTTACTTGTATTTCTTCAGCCACTTGAAACTTCAATTTGAACTTGTTGGCTTCCTTTATTACTAAATAAAGTCGCTTATTATTATTATTATTATTATTTCTTTTGATTTTTGGCGTGTACTCAAGTCAGAAATGGCATCATGACATTTTACACAGAGCAATTTAAAAAACCAAAAACAAAATCACATACATATTTTACATAGATAAAGCCCTTTGTAAGGTGTGGGCTGTATTATTATTATTTTTATTTTCTTTGATTTCTGGCGTTTACGCATTTCTTTCCGGGTCCCGCCCAGGGACCTAAGGTTAGAAATGGCGTAAAAAAAAATTATTATTATTATTATTATTATTATTATTGTGTTTCGCCTTCATTTTTATAGTACTAGTTGTTCTCAAGTTTCAAACAGACATCAAGTGACAACAGGTATTTTGAGGATCTGAATATGCAAAGGGATGAGATGGCATGCAAACGGGGAAGCAACTTTGGGGACGAAAACGAGATATTTATTTGAGCCTATTTATCAAGACTTAATATATAGATTAACACCACTAAGCAATTTAGATCAGAAGCTAAGAGAGCTATCCCAGCGATCTGTATTCTAATTTTAAGTTTGGCCGCTTACGCCCAAACGTTGTAATAAATGTAATAATCATGCAAGAATGTTGCAAGAAACTGCATAAAATATACATATCTACATATACATGCATCAATATATAAATGTTCTGAAATATTCTTGAACCTAAATAGATAGCCTTTTTCACAAGTTTGTAATGTTTGATTCATTCATCAAATTTTGTTAGTGGGACGGGCTAATAACTTTTCAGAACATTCTATGTACACAAAAATATTTATAAAAGAATCTCATAAATATATAACCGAAATAACAAAATTTTGTAATTTAGGCCTGGTACTTTCGTAATTTAAAATTTTGATAATTTAGGCCTATACTTTATATAATTTATATATATAAATATGGCCTGATATATATATATATATATATATATATATATATATATATATATATATATATATATATATATATATATATATATATATATATATATATATATATATATATATATATATATATATATATATATATATATATATATATATATATATATATATATATATATATATATATATATATATATATATATATATATATATATATATATATATATATAAATGGGTATGTTAATTTTGAGAAAAAGGCAGAGTTATTTACTTAGGGAGTTTAGTCTGGTACAAGAGGAAGGTTGAAGCAAGATATCAGAATTCAGCTTTTGAAATTTTAGTTTTTACTCGTGTTTGAAAGTTGGCTATTATCGTCGGCGGGAAACAATAACCGGCAATCCTCATGTCGAGTTGGTTTCATGGCTTTTGTTTACAGCGGAGTTTCCCCAAATGTTGGTAACTACGATATCAAGATTATCCTCACATGTTGTATATTTCTCAAATTAATTACTTTGGGAAAGTAATTTATTTAGTATTATGTATAATAAGCATGGAAAGGCGAACAAAAATCTGGCACTACAACCCTTATCCCATTGGCGCACGGCAGCAATGAAGGTGAATTTAACCGCGTATATATATATATAATTCTAATCACCTGAAGAAGGTCGCCGGAACTTACAACGGCCGAAACGTTGTGAATATGGTAATACAGATGAGAATGACAGTTAGAATACTGTCAGTAATGCAATTTAAAGTTCTTCTCACCAAACATTTTGAAGCGTTCGAAAAATATAAAAATCGTTTGATACAAGGTCATGTGAATATGGAGGGGGTAGGTGGGACAGTATCGGGGTAAAGTGCGACAAAGGAACCGAGTTCCAAAATTTTCTTGCGTTTTATTATTGCTGTATGCGGCCTTGCGTTTTCATACAGGAAATCATGGATAATTCTATGTGTATGCAGGTTTGTGAAGATTCTTGTATGTCTAAATGGCAACGCATGGTAATGTGTATTTGCAATTGTGTGCTAGTTTTTTTTTATCTTTACCATTGTACAACCAACCCACAGAGCGGGGAGTCGCGAGGTTCTAGCTTATAGCTCGCCTATTTTAGAATATATTCTTTGTGTTAGCTATGTTAGATTCTTTGATAGTGAATGCAAAGAAAGATGGCGGTGTAATGCAATGTTGTAGGGGTGCGTTTATAGTTTGTAATAACGTTATTGTTAAGTTTTCAATGTATTTTCTTCTTAAAGAATTATGTTCTTTTTTTTTCAATTAGGGTAGCTGTCCTGTGGTAGCTTCAATTTTTTTAATATAAATTGCTTCTACGACAAATTTAATTATCCGCAATACCTCCTCCCCACTAACTGATGTATTATGTAATACCAACATTATATACCAATTTGAATGTCCATTGGGAGAATGTATCTCCGAAAAAAATAAATATATATGTTGGGTATACTACAAATACATTAACAATAAGGCTTACATTACACATGTCTGACCATTCGTCTATTGCGAGACATCTGCAACAACATTCCTGTCGGCATTCACAATATAAAAAATTACTAATTGACAACATAACAATCCTAGACCATGAAAACAACAAATCTAGATTACAAATACTAGAAGCAATTTAAAAAAAAATTAAAGCCGGAACTGAACAGAATCAACGATAAATATTGCAGTAATGTTCTGAAATTCCTGTAAAGGAACAATTTTTCATGTTTTAATGCGCGCCTGACAATGACATTATAACAGAGAGGAAAATAATCCATAATGGATAATTTTTTCACGTTCTAATGAACGCTTAGCCGTTTTGCATTTAAAAACATCAGGAAAAAATTACGGTAATGGATAACAACGCACATCTTTATATAAATATATATACTAATGAACAACATATAGTTTTGTATCACTTGCACTCCTGAAGATGACATTGGAAAAAGATCGAAAGCACTTGGGAAATTAAAATAAATGAAATTTCAACAGCTATAGCATATTTCTCTCATCCTTTAACATCAATACACGGATTTTATCAAAAAAATTAGCAGACATAATGTCAGTAAATTATTCAATCAGATATGTGTAAATACACACACACACACACACACACACACACACACACACACACACACACACATATATATATATATATTATTTAGCCAACAGCCAAGGAGATAAAGCTAATAAGACGCAAGGGGAATTGAAGATCGTATTTTAGCGGAGTGAAACAAATTTCTTTGCAGTAGACATAGCATTTGACTAAATTTAATCGTTTCAATTCACATCAGTGGGAAGCTTTAAATCGTGAAATTGAAGTTAGTTATTTTCCTCTGAGGTTAGCATCTACCATGCAGAAAGAAAAAAAGAAAAGAAAAAAAATCTTATCTAAGGCGATTAAAAGAGAACAGATTAAAATTAACAATTCATTTCTTGCTTCAGGTAACAAATGACTGAAAGTCGTTTTCGATATCAGCTATAAAATTGATTTTTATTGATTTACCATTAAGACAGGAGTAAAAAGATAATGAGTCTAGAACAAATGACCTCGAGAATGTCATTGATTGGTCATAGATTTTGGATAATTTTATAAATTTAATTTATTATCAAATTTAAATTATTATTAAAATATTACATAAAATATTTTTGAATTTATAATTAAACCTGAATTTATTCTTAACAGTTTTGTCATATATGTTTGAGTATGTGTGCGTGCGTGAGTTTGCATGTATGTGTGTGTGAGAGAGAGGTTGTTTCTGTGTGTGTGTGTGTGTGTGTGTGTGTGTGTGTGTGTGTGTGTGTGTGTGTGTGTGTGTGTGAGAGAGAGAGAGAGAGAGAGAGAGAGACGGAACAGGAGGAGAATTTACAGAGAATTTAAGAGTGTATAAGAACATTGTCAATATAAATATTCATGCTAATCACTCTTTCACCCTACCAATTCCCATTTTTCCCAAAGAAACATTCCAGAAAATATCTGGTCATTTTAGTTCTGGACAAATCTTGACCATTAATAGAGTGTGTTTATCCAAGAGGTCAAAAATGGCCATGGGATCAGTTGCCGAGTCGGCGCCATACAACTACAGCAAGCAAAAATGACTCACTATAAAATAAACAAATTGCATTTTGAAAACTAATATTACTCTTTCATCATTTACGATTCTGATATTTTGTCGATGCTTTATTTCTTAGTTTGTAGCTTCCTAAAAATTATATACAATTCTAATGCTGTTCCTCCTCTTTCTCCATTTCTTTCTCCTTCTCTTACTAGTCGGAATCAATATTGTTCTGATCTTTCAGTTTTCTACAATTTTTGCTATCTTTTTATTCTCTCCTCTGTGCATTCATTTTTCTTTTTCCAAATTCTTTCCTATCCAATCGTCAAATTCTTTATTTTTTCTGAATATACTTTTTCTTTCAAAACATGATTTCTCTCTCGAATAATCTTCTCTTCTTCTTTCTCATATTTTCACTGTCTTTCGTTTTCCTCCGGTTTTACTTCGGAAAGAAAATTTGATCTTCTTTTTGAGTGATTTTCAAATCACTCAAAAAGAAGATCACTGTGATCATTAGATGATCTCACATTAGAAAACAATATCTATCTATCTATCTATTTCTATCTATCTATCTATCTATCTATCTATTCCAGCCTCTGCTCATATCTATCTATCTATCTATCTATCTATCTATCTATCTATCTATCTATCTATCTAATATATATAGATACCTCCAAATAAAACGATATGTAAGGTCTAAAAAGAATTTTTAAAAATGAAAAATCTTCTTGAAGCTTTTATTTTTAATTCAAATTAAAAATAAATTTAATATTTACGATAAGCAAAATACTTTGCTGTATTTCAAAATGAACTTGAATTGATAAGAATGAGTTTTTGTTTGAAAGCGCTAAAAATCGCTGATTTTCGCCATATTTTTAATTTTCTCCCCATTTTTCAGAAAATTTTATTTGGGAAAGATTCGCTGATAAAGTTCATTCATTCACACATTCGTCTCCATAAACTGAGTGAATTTTTCTAACCGCTTCGGCTGCTGAGTTTCCTTTCTTGAACTCATAAAGCCTTATGTCCCTCAAAAGATTCTTGGGTACTTCCAGGTTAGCAGGGTTTTAGTCAAACAAAATTTAATTTTATTGTTCTCTGAAATGAAATTTGACCAGTTTAAATGCATCTAAACATAAAAATAATGTTCAGCTCCATTAGACATTATAAAATACTCTTTAAATTTCGTTCATTTTAACAAAAAGTTAAAAATCGGACAGAACTTATGTGATGACCTGATATATATATATATATATATATATATATATATATATATATATATATATATATATATATATATCCATAATAATAATAATATATAATCTCAGATGGATGTATCTTTAGAAGATAAAAAAAGACAAGAGGAGGAAGTATAGCCTTTCCTTTTGTCTTTTTTATTCATAAGTATACAATTATATATATATATATATATATATATATATATATATATATATATATATGTATGTGTGTTTTTTACAAATGATACGAGGTTTGTCATTATAATATATATGTGCGTGTATGCGTGTGTACATATTTACTTGTGTGTATGCGTGTGTGTGTGCGTGTGTGTGCTCGCGTTTGTGTGAAGCCATCTCATATCATTTGTTTTCAAGCTGACATTCACCCGCTCAGTCTCACAATCGAATGGTCTGTCTGAGTGATAAATTTACCTGTCCCCGAGTAATTAATACACCTTCCTATACACTTACTGGTAGTATGCAATTTTAGCTTAACATAATCCGGGTTACTGAGGACAGACACACGACTCAGAAAAGAAGTTGAATTTCTATTTTGTCCTTATTGCAATTGATCAGCTTGAAGTATTTATATATTTGTTTGTATACATGAGGGTTTGTGTATGTATGACCCTGTGTGTGTCTCAGTGTGTATGTCCCATTGTGTATGTCCCAATGTGTAAGCCTTAGCGTGTTTTGTTCTGTGTGTAGTGTAAAGTTGATAATATTCATTGTTGCGTTGATTTTCGTGAGATTTTTACTTAGACAATTTTCCGTTTTCCTCCAAATGTAATTAGAAGTCTTATTACGATGAACTGCCAAAAAATACGGATGATAATAAAATTACTTTTTGTGACCTAACTCAATGATTGATTAAAGAAATAGTTTGGTTTTGTTTGGTGTGTTTTGTTTTTACTGCAGTCCAGTCTCAATGGGTTATTTAATACCGGCAATTTTTTTTTTTATTTCTGGTATATTTTTTTTTCAAAAATGTACTGTTGCTAATATTTTTTCAAAAATGTATTTCTGGGAATATTTTTTCAAAAATGTACTGCTGGTAATAATGTATTGTTGGAAAAAAAAGTTTCCAAAACTGTATTTCTGATATTAAAACTTATATTTCTACTTTCGTAGTGTTTTGACCGCCTTTGTTTTTGGCCGGGGGGGTCAAATATTTGCTCATACCTAGGACCCTAACAGGTGCTACACCTGGGTTATTGTGAACCTAGGAGCACCAGCAATTAAGAGGTGTTTCCATGCTTCTCAAAACCTTCTAATCAAAGGCCTTGCTGTCGGATGTAGTTTATCGTCTTACCCAGGACGGTAAAGAAATGGATTTAAACCGGATGTTGTATCGGTTAAGCAACAGGCAATTTGATAATGATGTTTTGACACTGTCAATTCTGTTGTTATAAAATTTAATTGCTGAATGTTTGTTTCTGTCGTAAGATTTCATATCGGATTTTTTACTAATAAAATTTAAATAGAGAATAATTGTTACATTCATAATATTTCCTAGAGTAATGACTGTTGCGGTCATAAAAGTTTAACAGTGTGTTAATTGTTTTAGTCATAAGATTCAACAGAGGAATATTTTTTGAAACCAGAAAAGCAGGATCCTCTCTCACCGTGGTTGACACTCCTCTCTAATCATTTGAATGGAAGTAGAAAGTTTATCCCACGTTTCCTGTTTCCGGTTGCTTCTAATGTATTTTTATACTTTCATAGTGTATGGTTATTTATTGGAGTTTTATTATTTGCCAATTTATGGGACCCTAACAAGTGCTGCCACCCCAGGTCAGGGTGGGCTTGGGAACGACTACAATTAAGAGAACCTCCAAACTCTCAAACAGAGGCCTTGATAACGGATGTAGTTTATCGTCCTATCCAGGACTATATGTAGATGGTATGCTATGCTCATAGTAACAATGGTGGAGGCGATGCTTTTACATCTGATGGGGGACTGTTGTTCTTAGTGTTGTAGCGATTGTGGCAGAGTAGATTGTTGTTGAGTTCTTAGTGATAGTATTGCTGTAGATAGTGTTTACAGTAGGTATTGTTGCCGAGTTGTTGGTGCTCGTGATGATAACAATAGTGTTAATGGTAGTCGTTGTATGTGTTCTCTTCATGAGAGCGGTGGCGAAGATATTGATGCAGTTCTTGTGGATGTGGGGGCGACGATGGAGGTGACAAAGGTAGCGTTAAATGATGGAAGGCCAAGCGAATGCAAGGAACAGTCCTAGAAACACAGTAGACATGCTGGCATCTGTGAGTGGCAGAAGTCTTTTATTTCTCATCTGGGCAAGTAAACGTCTTCAATTCTTCTTATTTTCTTTACCATCCCTCATATTTCCCAGCCTCTAATGACTAGATTTTCAACCAAACATCAACCAAAATTGATCACTTGGCTGTGTTCTTGTCAAACATTATGGCACCTTCCGCTTTTGGCTGAGCGCTCTGATTGGACAAAAAGGAAAAAAAAACTGGGGTAAGAATCAGAACAATGGGAAGAGGGGGGAGGATATTATGTGGTGGCTTAGCAGACAATTTGATTGGATGGATGTTCACCCTACTACCACAATTCTATGTCATACGCATGTTATAATAGTTTGAAAACTTTTCCCTTTTTACAGAAAAGACTGGATATGTTACTAAAAAGAAACAAAACAAAATTAAAAACGTTCTTGCAAATGGAAAGAATAGAAAATTTCGGAAATAAACCATACGTTTATTTATTTTTTTAAGACTTCATTAATATATAAATGTTTGAATCAATAAGTCAACAGCCCAACTTTTACTGAATATTGATCTGAAATTTGTATTGCATAATCTATAAGCTATTTGATTAATTTTCACAAAATATATTTGTTTTACGTCTTATCAAACATTTTCAGTTATTTAGAAATTATTTTCAGAGTTTAAATATTTATTAGGATTTTACTGACCTAATTAACCTATAGCTGAAAGAGGGAATATAACGAACCTAACAGAAATTTGAACTCGGCCCTTCCATTTCCAATTTCGAAATCAATTATATTATCCGCACAGCCAAACTTACAGTACACGCTATTCCCAAGCGGTCACCCTTCTAGGTACTGAATGGGCTTGACGTTGCTTAACTTCGGTGATATTTCAGGAACCGTTGGTTTAATGTGATATGGCCGTAAGACAAAGTGTATTAGCTAGGAAGGAGATTATGAATAATATATATTTGTTGTATAATAATAAATGATTTTGCATTATTAGTCAATGGATTTATGCATTTCCTTATGGATTTCCGTATGTGCATATTTAAACGAAGATGAGGCGAATATTTTAGCGAATTGCAAAATTTTCTTCTGATCAGTAGATACGACATTATCACTTCGCATATTTCACAAATTTATCGAATTGTCTACACCAGGAAATGAATTTCCTTTTCAATCAATTTTTCAACATTTATTGGTTATATTTAGAGCCTTGCTTCAAGTACTTTCTTGTTACACATTCAATAATGCACACGCGCACACACAGAGACACACACACATATATGTACACACACACACATATATGTACACACACACACACATATATGTACACACATACACACACACACACACATATATATATATATATATATATATATATATATATATATATATATATATATATATATATATATATATATATATATATATATATATATATGGAGAGAGAGAAGACTGTGTGTGAAAGGAGGTATATGTAAACAGATGTAGAAGAAACGGTGAAATAAGGCAGAGAGGTTAAACTAAAAGCATTTATATCCATGTATACCGTTATATTTATATATACAGCTGGGAAAATAGAAATCCAACTGAATGTGATATGAGCAGATATGATAATAAATTATATAAATATCGTATCAATATTTGCTTTTTTCTACCTTCATTCATAAACATTACAAATTAGACGAAGCCTAAATCACCATTAAAGGATGAACAATTTTCGCAGAATTAGACGTCAGGCTGAGTTTATTTTTTCGTCCAAATCCATGATTTTGTTTTGCACATGCTAAGTGTCATAAAAAGTACTTTATAAAATTCACAATTTTTTATCCATAATGTTGAATGTGTTAAAATTAATCAAATGTTTAAAAGAAAAATCACATGTTGATGCTACAATTTGTCGTAAAACGTTACTAATTTAAGATTGAATTATCTGTCATGACATATCTCTAAATTTTCGATATGTCCATATAATGCCATTTCGTTTCGTTTCATTTTTAGTTAGCAACATGAATTGGATGGGCAAGCATCGAGGTTTCATTGTGGAAAAGTTTCTCAAGAAAAACGAAACGAAAACTGCAACACCAAGAACGTTGCCCCACCCGTTCATCTGATTTGAATCCATGTGATTTTTTCTGTGGGGATACCTGAAATCAAATGAATACACACATTACCCACGATCTATTAAACAATAAAACATGCTATTCGTCATGAAACTGAAACCCTTCCACATGGAATGACTCGTCGAATTATGGACAACTTTCGTGAACGCCTACGACAGTGTGTGGATATTGATGACATCCACTTGACTAATTTAATTTTTAAAACGACATGAAACAAAATTACATTATATGTAGATTTTGAAAATAAAAACACATTTTCTGTTCTTTATTCTATTTCGATTTTATTAAACCTACAAACATCAAATCTTTTTGAAGCACAGTGTATAAAAAAACGTGTATCAAATCCATTAATGGAAAAACAATCCAAGTTGGCTATTTTTGTATTTAGGTAAATTTAAAACATGCATACACACACCGACAGAGAGACAGACACACACATTCCTCTTTCAGTTCGTGTTTGAATATGGAAGTGTCTGTCCATTACGAACTACAGCATATTGAAGGTCTATCTATCGGGAATTACGAGAAACTTGACAGTGTAAAACAAGCCTTACGTCGAAAGTCTCCTGTCTTTTATGAACAGAAACTATGTTATTCTTCAACATGGCAATATAAAGAAAACTTGTGCAAACGAAATCCCCCAAAATAAGATCGTTAGAATGAGAGATTCGTCAACATCCTTCATACTCATCAGATTTAGAGAACATATAGAATTTCCTTTGCTTCGATCACAATTTAGATTTGCTTAAAAAATTTCGTTAAGAAAACAATCGCAATCGGGAAATGGGTGATCTCTCAGAGTTCTTTGAAAATCAAGGATATAACATTACTTAGAAATAATGAGTTTTGTTTGTAACAGGAATAGAGTTTTATAGCTCGTTCCTTGTTTAGGATTGGCTTTCTGGTTCCTTCTAAAGTTTCTTTTTTCATTATATTTCACTTTCCAGTAAACTTTTGCTTCATATATCGCCTTACTTCGGGTGAATTGATTAAATAAAACGGAAATTATATTTATGATTTTATGCTTTATGTTAAAACGCAATTACTTCTTCTAAACCACCTAATTTGACCATGAGAGAACCCGACACACACACGCACACACAGACACACACGCACACACACATACATATATATACAAATTTTTATATATTAATATAATTTTTATATGTCAAATATTATTTCTATCTATTAAATAGTACAATATTGGCAAAAAATGCATGACAATATGTAAAAAGTTTTCGTGTGACGCGTTACGTCCTTTCGTCAGATGAGGTCCGAAAGAACGAAACGCATATCAGACAACATCCTTTTTCGAATTTTGTCATGCATTTTTCTCTCTCTCTATATATATATATATATATATATATATATATATATATATATATATATATATATATATAGACACACAGACATATATATATATATATATTGTGTGTGTGTAAAATCGTGAGAAAAGGAGAGTGATTTCATCTCGACACACAAATAAATATAAATACTTTTCATTGATTAATTAAAATTATTTAAAACTAAGTACCACTCCCTACCCACATTTTCATATCATATTACATATTTATTCAGCTTCGCTTCCACGTCGTTCTGTCTTCGGAAACACCTTCCAAGTTTCCAGAAAACTTGCCATCCCGTCTACAATGATACATGCCTCCGAAAGCAAACCGTCTATCAGAAACAGGACTCTTCAAGATGTCGACGCTCGACTTTGTGGTCGTATGTTTTGGATCTCATGAGAAAGCAGGGTTGTTTTGGGTTGGGTAGTTACCGTACTGTCTGGGCCAGGTGGGGGCGAATGTTCTTAGCCATGTTAAAATATCAATGGCAGCGGTGCTAGTCGGGCGGCGATGTTTGGAGAAGGTGGCTTAGGCGTGGTGGCTGTTGTAGAGCTTTTGCTGAGATGTTTTAGACGATATATCTAATCAATCCAGTCACAAATTATTATGAATAACGCTGTCGATTGCAGAGAACGTAATAAGAAAAGTGAAAGCAGACTAGTTGTGATTGCAGTTTGCTCGACTAGTTGATTGGGCGTCGTTTCAAAACGCCCGCCCTCTTACCACCACTATTTATGGACATTACAACCCCCCCTTTACTGACACTGGGTCCCCAACAAGAAAGAAAAGTGAACAATAAATTGATTTTCTTCTTTATTTTGTTGTTCTTGATAATATTGTTATTGATGTTAAAAACTTAGCATAGTCTGGTAAAAGGACACAAGAATGGAGTGTCCATTGTGTCTCGAAATTGTTACGGTTGTATATCTATAATTTCCATAATACAAATAATGACGAAATTAACACATTAACGCATAAATATTCCTTAAAATCTTAACCATTTTTCCTAATGTATCTATCTTAAATGTAATCTTAGAGTTGGCCGAATTTAAATTTTAGGGGATCCTCTCTAAGGCATTGGACTCCATATTCACCAAATATATTCGCATTATCTCGTCTCGATCAACGAAGTTCAGCATCATCAAACACTTTGAGCACTTAGATGTGGAACAGAATGGGAACACTTGTACTGTAAGCAAACTCCCTTAATCCGGAAAATGATTCGGCTTTAAATAACCAACAAAGAATTCATAAAACTGTAAAGAACAGACCAAACAACTAAAGAGCCTTTGTGTGAATATTTTGGAAAAATACTTTTAACTTTATCAGTCACTAATTGAAATATTAACACTTTCTAATATTTTTTAATAAACAAACACACACACACACACACACACACACACACACACACACACACACACACACATATATATATATATATATATATATATATATATATATATATATATATATATAAATGGAAAGAACAGTCAGATTAATAATCCACAGTTTTTAGCCTTTATTTTATGTTTCATAAAGGGATCGTTATAAAGTAGTGCACAATATAATATTATTATTTAAAAATACGTTTTCAACACGACACTAAAATTACTATGTTTTGGAGCGAAACATTAAAATTAAAATTTTTGTTCCATTCTCAAGCGATGTTGATAACTTCAGAAAAAACATGATTTATTTTTTAAGTAAAGTAGTATTATATTTAAGAGTTTATGTTGGAAGAGGAATGAGATTTCAAAATTTTAAATGGGTGTTGTCTTTTTTGACGAATCAGGAAACAGGTCTAATCTAAGATGGAAAAGTGAAAAATGGAGGTTAAAGTTTCGATGTGGGTATGTAATTTCTGTTTGCCGAAACGGGATTTCGTGTATGAGAGGTGTCATCCTGTTTCCCTTTTAAGAAAATGCATAAGATACACTACAATTCATGGAGTTATATATACTGAACAATTGGTTAATTTTGACATTTTATTTTTTTTTTAAATTTATTTATTTCCAAATATATTGGTGCTGTCTTAAAGAGGCTTCACATATGATTAAATCGTATTTTATATTATTTGATATTTTATATATTTGATATTTTTAATTATAAAGATCTAAAATGTGTTATATTTAATGTTACATTAGATATGACATTGTTAAAAGTAAAATTCAAAATTTAGGAATTAAGTACATATTTTTTAGTTGTAATCAAACAATAGATATATAATTATGAAAGTTTTATTAATTATGTTTAAAAGTAAACATAATGCAATACAAACAAAAGACAGTTATTTCTTTTCATTGATTTAATAAATGCTTATTTTTAAGAAACTTAATAATATATAACTTTTAAAAGAAACAAATAAAACCAGCAGAGGAAAATAGAAATTATTTAATAAAAAAAGAACTTGTAGATCTTTAAATGACTTATGCTCTTTGTGTCTACATGAAAACTTATATATTAATAAGGAATAAAAAAATGTGTACATAATTACTAACTTTTAATTTTAAAAGTAACTTTTAATAGTAATTTCTGTGTCAAGATGAAAACATAATTGTAATATATATATATGTATATATATATATATATACGTTTCATTAAATAATATAGAAAAGTGTTGTCTATTTATTTTATGTAAATTCTTTTCATAACGTCTGATAAGTTTAATAACATTATCACTGAACGAAGACAGAAATTCACAATATTCATCCATATTTTTTAATACAATTACAGTATTATTAAACTTATCAGACGTTATGAAAAGAATTTCATAAAATAAATAGACAACACTTGTCTATATTATTTAATGAAACCTGTATGAATGAAAAGATGCTGCCTAAATACACACACAATATATATATATATATATATATATATATATATATATATATATATATATATATATATATATATATTCAAACATATATTATTAAATATATAATATAAATGAATAATGTCTATTATATTTGATCATGAGTCGTTCAAAGTTTCGTACAATTGCTTTAATTTCGGGAGAAGATAAAAACAACAACAATCTAACATTTGAGTATTTATTATGTTGTTCCATGATCTAAGATTTCGGCACACTTGAACTATCTTCGGAGTGTTTATATGCAGATTTACACAAAGATTTACGGTTTAGATCGAGGAACAGCATAATAAAGAATTATCCAAATATTGGACAGATTTTGTCGATAGTTTCTCCCGAAATTAAAGCAAATATACGAAGGTTAGAACGGCTCATGATAAAACAATATAATTTTGTTGTTTGTTATATTTAACAATATATGTCTGAATAATGATCTGCTGACACAATATAATATATATATATATATATATATATATATATATATATATATATATATATATATATATATATATGATTAGCAGTCTAATACAGTTTCATAGCTGGCCGGGTACAAGCATCTTAAAAAAGGAAAAAAATGATATTCATTTCACATCCTATTTAAAGAAAAAATTGAAATCAATTTTTTTAATGAATTCCCTCCAAGCAAGTCGATAATGCCATTAAGATGAGTGACAGAAAATGAAAACAACATTAGAAGGAATCGGAAACCCATTCCTAAACACGAAACAAGGCATAAATCTCTAGTTCTCTTCAAAAGACCAAGGTAGATTGTGAACCGGAAGACAAGCGAACCTATTTACTCCTATCGAGAAAAAAAAATGTAAATAAAATTTCAGCGTTTACGTGAAAACGTTAGCATTCAAATTTGAAGTAAACTAAAGAAGAGATCGGAGACCCAACCCTAAGCAACAAACAAGGGATAAACTTCTAATCAATTTTATTCTACAATAAAGTAACCTGGGTTAAAAAATTAAAAAAAAAGTAACGGCTTCGGTGTACCACAAGGTTTCATTGATGGTGCTGAGATTTCGGAGTCAATAGACCAACATATCATATATGACATTAACAAAACTGTATATATAAACAACCATGATCTGTATAGGGATGACGGTCTGATGATAGCGCCAGAGAATAAAAGAACAATTGACTATATGATAAAAGCGCTTTTTAAACTCTTCAAAAGCCTCGGCTTTGAAATAGAAGTCGAAATGAATAAAAAGTTGTACGTAGAATTAAATCTACAAGCTAGCAGTGTCTTCCCAAACATGAAAACCAACGCAAAATTAAGATACGTGGATATTAGATCTAACCACCTTGAGAAAATAATAAAGCACATCCATAATATAGTCTAGGTTATCAAGAAACTCTTCTAATAAAATAATTTTTGAGGATAAAAGGAAAGAATACTAGAAGAGCTTTATGGTAGAGGGTCATGAATCCACAAAAGAATTTAAAGCTCAAATTATACAACATATGAAGAATAATTCGAGGAAAAGAAAAATATCATTTGGTTTAACACAACTTTTAAATTAGAGATAAAATGTAAAATAGGGCAATTATTTTTCAAATTACTAAACGCTTCCCCAAAAAAATTTATTATTATGATATATCTTTAAAAAACAGTCAAATTAGCTAAACTAGTAATTTAGAAACAATAATAAATAGACAAAACGCCAGAAATTTCAAAACCAACGTGCAGCAAATTATAGTTAAGAGTAATGATTTATGCAACTGTAGAAATAAAAATAGATGTCCATTAGATGGACCTTACACAACCGAAGCAATAATCTATAAAGAAGAAATAGTAGATATTAATTGTCAGAATAAAAACATACATAAGATGAATTGAATGTTTTTTTAAACAAAGATGGTACAATCATAGGTCGTCATTTAAGCTAGTAAGTCCTAGGAAATCTGCCTAACTAGATATATGTGAAATTTAAACGAAAAAAAAAACAGTTAAATTCTATGCCTTGATTCCGGACACCTTGACCAACACATGGTTTAAACGGATGCCCTAGGTGAGGCCGTATGTGATTCATCTAATCTCCCATGTCTCACATGTCCCAAGAATATCTGGGAAAGAATTTACACAATCAGGTTATTCCTTCTCGGGTGTCGTAGAGAGTGACACAAAAATGCAACCGCCTTACAAGAGCAAAGTCTGATAGAAGAACGCTAACAGGGTCGTGATGGACGATATGAACTAAAACGACCTGATTTCGACATGTACTCGATTCCCAGGCTGAATAGAGATCCTCCTGACGGGTATTTTATTATATAAAGCTTTTCTGTTTGATTTTATTTAAAATTCAACATATGTACAACATTTTATAGCCTGATTTTCCTATTGAATATGTTTGTATTTCTTCACATTATTATTTGTTATCAATTACCTGACGAACTATATATATATATATATATATATATATATATATATATATATATATATATATATATATTACTAAAATTTACAGCCACGTCATCCTCCTGACGTTGGTAATTGTCATCAGCGACGGGGGAAAAATGTCGATGTTAGCTGTGATATTATTTCTAGCATTATTTATGGTGACGTGATTGTATTTACAGGGGATCAAAAAGCTATTCAGTTGTCTGGATTTTTGAACGCAGAACGTATATAATTTCATTATATGAAAACACATTTCTATTTGGTTTGAACATATGCTGGCCATTTGTCAGTAATACGAGAAAAATTTATTATGGAAGTTTCCGTGATTTGTTAACGTTTCAGATAGAATACTTTGTTGAATTGTATACTACAAAACTAAAGGAAAGGTAGTAACATTAAACATTCGTCCATCAATAAGCCTAACAAGAGTTAGCTGAAATGGTTACATATTCCAACCGGTGCCAACTGTCGAGGTTCACGCAAAGATGCAAGCATTTCAAAGGCTGATTTTCACGGAGTTTCACCTGGAAAACTGATATTTTATTTACTTAACCCCAATTATCTGCCTGTGTGAGGTACAAAGACAAATAATTATAAATGCTTTAATGGAGATATATTTTAGGGGAAGAAGTGTAAAGGGAAAGATTTACCGTAATTCGAGAAACGATAATAACATTTACAAAAGTTCTGTTATTAGAAATAATAAATTTATTTACTCGAAATTAAAGCTAAAATAAAATATAGAACTAAAAAGATCATACGTCATGTAGGACGTTTCTTTTGAGGTACCTATATATATATATATATATATATATATATATATATATATATATATATATATATATATATAAATTAATCGGTTTAAAATATGTTTTTCCCTACACTGTTCTAACCATGTTTCAAAATGGAAGCTAAAAGCTTGAATTTAATTTTGTAATTAAATTAATGACGTTAATTTAATTACAAAATTAAATTGAAGCTTTTTATTCCATTTTGAAACATGGTTAAACTGTGTAATAAAAATATTTCAAGTCAATTAATTTATAATATTAATGCTCTGTAAATTTACATTGAGCACTATTTTGTAAAAATAAAAAATCTATATAAGAACACCAGATAATATATCTTACTGTTCTTTATATATATATATATATATATATATATATATATATATATATATATATATATATATGTATGTATGTATGTATGTATGCATATTTAGTTGCGTTGATGTGAGTTTGTGTCCGTCGCTCAACTCTTGAGCAACGGTTCGGTTCAACTCTCTGTCTACGGACGGAGAGGAACCTTCGGGGAGGTAAAACCGGCCCTGAACCCGTTTATACGGGTTCAAATGGGCTATTTTTTGGCCGAGCCTAATGGCTCGGAAATGCCCACGTTAAAAAGGCCTTGTGCCACATGACGCCCTCGTGGAGGGACGACTAAATATAGTCCCTGGATTTAACGCCCTTTGCGATCGTCAGGTAAACTGTATCTTCTATCGGAGAATGAGACGTTGTTGTTGCATTTTCTTTTCTTGATTTGTCTCTCAGTGGCACCAAAGTAGTACATTGTGATGCTGTTTTCACTTAACTTGGTTTTTATACTATATTCGTTTGTTGGCAGTTTCTTTAGAGTGTTACTTGGTTGTGTTATTGTGTTATAAAACACCGATAGACGCAACCATAAATAAATCATAAACATTATACTCACAAACACACACACACACACACACACACATATATATACATACATATATATATATATATATATATATATTGATCAATTAACTTGAAATTAAAATTAAAATAAAATGTAATAAACGTTTCTTTTGTATATATATATATATATATATATATATATATATATATATATATACTGGACTCTCCTGTCGTTTTTCGACGTTTGAGGTTCAAGCAACTCAGTTCCGTCAGTTCCTAGGAACAGACGCCCGAACACCTGTACATCTGATTCGATTATAGTGGTGAAGGCTTTGTGCAGAATTATATACCGTCTATGATTGAGTAATCGGAGAGCCGAGTTCGAATTGCAGTCGGATCCATTACATTCCCTTACGCGCCATTACCCTTGGGATAGGTATGAATCCTCCTATTCTCCCTCACCAGCTATGGTAAATAGAAAGTCTTCTAGGAGAAGTACAACTCTAAATTAAAGACCCCCGTTGGTTCGTTTTGGGGGATCTATCTATCTATCTATCTATCTATCTATCTATCTATATCTATATATATATATATATATATATATATATATAATTTAATTAAACCTTAGATCTCGCGAACATGCCTGCCCATATCCTTATTAATTCTCATTTGCGTCCTTAAAATTCACAAGTTAAATAACGCTGTCAAAGTTTTCAACAACAAAAAAATTAAATAGAATACAAAATGTTGCCGGTATTCGTTTTCAGAGAACATATATCGAGCCTCACACTTAGTATCTATCTCAGCCTTTTTCGAAGAGACAAAAAGAGCTTAACGTGAATCGTGTTACTTAATACTGTGTGTCTGAGTATATCACATAGGAACCTCTAATACATGTCATCTGTGTTTAATACCTCTTACATAGAAGCCGCCGTCAAAAATCAATGCGGTGTCGTAAAATGTCCCTTCGGGAGTTCGTTCGCGTCATGAACGTATGAACTTGAATTATCGGGTCGCCGTCGAGTCAATGATATTTGAGGTGACGTTTTCATGATTACAATAAACCACGTTCTTCTTGGGTTGGAAAGATCAAGGAAGAATTGCATAGGCTATGCATTAACAGGTGCCAATAAATCATTTTGTAGTTGTCAATTCGAGGGCGTAGCAATGTCGAAGGATACAGAATCCCAATTTGTATGGTGATCCTGGTCTTGTGTTCTTAGGTTGAGTTGTAAATTTAAGGCAGGCAAACGATACGTGCATTCAGAAGGCTATCCAGTTTCCAGTTCCACCTGTTGCCCTGTTTACGTGCCAGATGAAACAAAACAACTAAAGAAAAGCAAGATAAAATCGATACATGTCACACGTAGTCAAAGAGTGCCTATATATCTAGCAGCGCAATTTATATAATATATAGCATAGTAGAAATTGCATGCTAATAATATATAGAATAACATATATTAAATTGTCCCTTAGCAGAATAGTTTTAATATATGATTATATTTTAATAATATTTGAAAACGTTTAGCACGAAAATGTATATTATCTGAAGAACTGAAAGAAACTACATTTTGAAAAATCGTTCTTTGCAACTTAACGTATAAAAGTGGATTAACATTTTAATAAAAGAGCTACAATGTAACCCGGATATAAGAGAAACCCGTATATAAGAGATATTTTCTCTGGTCCCAAATTAGAGCCTGTGTTAATGTATATAAAATAGACCAAACACGGATATAAGGGAAACCCGAATATAAGAGACTTCTTCTCCGGTACCGACAACTCTCTTATATCTGGGTTACACTGTAATACTATTATTAATAATAATAATAATAATAAAACATTGATATACGTAAAATGATATACTTTGACGTATTAGGTCTGATCAAAAAGTATCTGGACTGGTGCTATATAAATACTACAATACATATCAGTTCGGAATTTAATCTACTTCAGAGTAGTCCCCTTCTGAAACCACATTTTTTTATCATGTGTCGTTTGCATCGATGGAGACATTTTTGGAACTCTATGTTTTGGGATATTTGATAGTGCAGTTGCCGCGTCACATTTTCTTGGATGCCTCAACGTCTTGAGATCTTGTTCCATTTCAAGTGGGATTTGATATTTGAAGAGGACAAAGTAGGGAAGGACAAGATCTGTGGGATATGTTGATTATCGGACCTGAAGAATTTGGTTCTTGACCAAAAGCTGCTGTACAAGTCTTGGTTACTAATGGAATATCCGTGTTATGATGCGTCGACCAAATTCTACACACTTTAATTCTTAGCACGGCGACAATCACCGAAGTGATCAAGGACTTTATAAGTTAGTGTGTATGCGCGACATATTTCGAGGCCTGTCTCTGTGTATTTTAGCTCCGTTAACATAACTACAGTCCAGATAATTATTTTATCAATCAGCGTGTGATAAGGTGAATAAAATTTAGTCTATAAAGGGCTCAACAGATATCTGGAGCAATAATTATTAATATAAGAAATGTAAAATATTCGATATACATGACAAAGACAGACATAAAGTTTCGCTCCAAAAGATCATAAATAAAAAGTATTGTATTCCTACGATATTTAATGTTTAATACAACATGCTGGATTCAATAGTTATATATATATATATATATATATATATATATATATATATATATATATATATATATATATATATTTATATATATATATATATATATATATATATATTATCGACATAATACTATTATCATGCTACGGCACCGGAAGTGAAGAAGTGGAGGAGGTGTGAAAAAGAAGAAAATAAAAGCGACTTTCGCTTGATTTTTCAATTAATTCCAATTATTCAAATTTATTTCCAAGCTATGAAAATTGTTATTCCACAAAAAATTTCGTCACAAAAAATCACGTAAAAAATCGCCGAAAACAATCGCAGTAATGAAAAGATGGGAATCCAACAATTCAGGATTACGGTTCCGGATGTGGATCCGATCCGGAATATTTCTAATGTTCCTAATTTGCCCACGGAGTCGGCCTGATCCCAAAATGGCCACCAGGAATAAAGTTGAAAATACGGACAACTTTTTTTTTTAAATACTGTAATTTGAGAAAAGTATTTTTTCATTTGAAATGAGCTATTGAAAGTTAGAGAGCTGTGTCCCTTTAAGATGAAAAAGTATGACACATTGACACAATAACATTCACAATTATATAATATATATATATATATATATATATATATATATATATATATATATATATAGATAGATAGATAGATAGATAATATTAGTGGAAAATATACATACATATGCAAAATATATAAATACACATACATGTATATTTTCAGAAAAAATTCAAGAGGAAGAATCAGGTATATATATATATATATATATATATATATATATATATATATATATATATATATATATATATGCGTCTATTCTATATGTGTGTGTCTGTGCGCGCGCTTAACATACAGAAATGCCCATGGGATTTATGCTGTAACTATGCAGAGCGGACAATACTTACAGTCTCTGGTAAAGAGCGAACAATCTGGCGTGCTTAGCAATTGAGTACAATGCCAGTACGCTGAAACCCTCGCTCACGATGACTTGTGATTCTGTGCTTGCAAAATCATCGACTGTTTCTAAATAATTCCTTCTACGCAATTTATATCTACTCACAAGGCTTTAAATACGGTTTCCCATTAATTCTCAATGGTACCACACGTTAATATCGCCTCCCACCATGAAAATAAGTTCAAGAAGTTACTTCTCTAACAAATCGAGAATGATCAAATTGGGACCGGGATCTTACCATTCGACCCACCAAATTTGTATATTGCTCTACTTACGTATGTATATTAAGAAATGATTGACACATTACAAAAGAATGTTCTGGGTTCGTATCACATCATGGTCGCACACCCAAGGGATTGAGCATGCAGACCTTGTTCAAAAAATAGATTACATTAGAATATGCGCTCCCTCCCAGAAACTGTAATTAAATTCAGTTCAGCTTTGTTGTAGTCTAAACCAGGTTATTTATAATAGGAATTTGCTAGTCGCCCTGGCAGAAGTGTGTGCTCCGAGACAAATGGTAGCCAAACAGAGATATCAATAATGATCAAATAACCTATCACTAACAAATCTTTAAGACATTCGAAAGTTTACTTAATTTTCATTATGTGGGGATGAAAAGACATATTTTGAAAATTATAATAATAAATAACATATAGCAAAATTCACCGAACACTGTTGGTGTCAGTGAATTTTTCAATGTCTCTCTCATCATTCAAACATTATCATTCAATATATATATATATATATATATATATATATATATATATATATATATATATATATATATATATATATATAGTTTTAAATTATGCTATATTTATGAGATAAAGTGCTCAATATCAGAGATAGAGCGTATGTAAATATAAAAGTGAACACACAACACACAGCGGCGACAGACTGTTTCATGCTAAACGCAATCACCTGGCATTGATGAAAAAGGCTAAAAATAATGGAAACCTTATTAATTAGAAAAAATAACAACACTTAATAATATTAACTATGAACATGGAAACAATATCTTGACCTTGTTTTGAAAAAAAAGGAAAACATTTTATAAAATATACATGCAACAAACTATTTCTTATTTAACAGTTAAAATATTTAATCTTTGAAAATGCCCAAATGTATAGGCGAAAGTGCTCGGAAAAAAAGAATAATCAGTTTTTATATTTGACAAGAAAAAAAATAGATCCCATGAGAATTTGTATAAAAAACTAAATAAAGCACTTTGTTGTATTTATATATATATATATATATATATATATATATATATATATATATATATATATATATATATATATATATATATATGTGTGTGTGTGTGTGTGTGTGTGTGTGTGTGATTTTTCTAATTCGTCTCAATGCATGTATTTGTAAAAATCACACACAAATTAAACAAATTTTTTAAATGTTTTACAATGATTTAACTCTATAAAATCTACTTTTTTACACGCTAGACTTCACGTTAAATTAAAATATTTTTTCACTTTCAAAGTTTTGTGTAGTTATTTTTTTCTTATACATTGTTTGGAATCTAATGAATCTGGACAAAATTACGAAATGTTCAACAATATATATTTCTCTTACAAATAATTTTTAATATAGAATATCGATTTAAAATTCAAAACTGCGTATTCATAATTAATAAACAAATGCATTACGAAATTATTGTCATGAATTGATGTTATTTATTAAATTACAGTGGCTTTGAAAAATTCTATGTCTCAGTATTTTTTCGCACAAACCATATAATAAAATCAGAATAATTTTTGGGGTTTCATTTCACAACTTTAAAAGTTACATTTTAGATTTCAATTGTGATTTAATTCATTTTAATTTACTTGAAATTTATTACTCAAGGCAATCTCTCCTTACAAATATACACGAACTGTGTCAACTATGGACAAATGTGTGTTTGTGTGTGGGCGTACATATATATATATATATATATATATATATATATATATAAAAAGAATAATATATGTGATTATGTGCGTTATTACTATTAGGTTTAATTCAGTGCAAAAATTTTGGTTTCCATCTTTTAGCATCTCTCATCCAAATGTAATTCTCTTTATTAAAAATCTTCACAAAATAAATATACTCGCGATAGCTATGGCATAAGAATAACTTTTGCAAATGAAAAATCTTAAAGCTTCTTTTTTAGCTTTAATTTCAAGATAATAGATTAAATTTAATATTTCCAATAATTAAAATACTTTGCTATAATAAAAATCTCATTTAAATTGACTGGGAGCCTTTATTTTTAGCGCCATTTTTTAGTCGTCTTTCATCTCAACGTAATTCTCTTTATTAAAACTTTTCCAAGAATAAAATATATTTTTCTGAAAATATATTTTGTTTTTTAAAGATCTATTTTAAAATATAATTAATCTGATTTGAAACAAATATTATTTACTTTAAACTTATTGCAAAATGCATTTTTTTTAATCCGATAGTAGCTGTGTTAATAATGAAGTTCACTATTAAGGAAACTGTAAAATATCCTCTGTAATATAATGTTTTATTGACTTTTAGAAATGTCGACTTTAAATTTACTATATTTTCGCTATTATTTTCTCATAATATCCTGTATGATCGCCCGTACTTAAAAAATCAACATATTTACCAACACAAAAATAATTAAAAATTCCTTTAAAATATTGGTGTTTAATGATTAAATTAAACTTTTCCCTTTATGATTAGTAAATATCGTTTTTACTTAATAATATCATCTTAATAATAAACTTATCTAAAAGGGTGAAACTAATACAGAATTTTAAATCTGTCTTACGACAAAACTGTTCATATCTTATTTATAAAATTAAATAAAAGCTTTTCTAATTAAATAATATCATTGTTTTATTGTAATTTTTTATTTTACAATTCAGAGCAGATTTTCGGTAAATGGTGTTTCTGTTTGACAAAAAACAAATTGGTGATTTAAATTTCCCAAGAGGACCCGCTTTTAACAAATATAAGTCTGAAGAAGCTGAAATTTTAATTTTTCGATTATTCATGAAATTAAGTAAATGGGCATAACTAATGTAAAATAATTACCAAAATTTTCTATAAAACTGTATATATTTAAAAATAATTTAATTTCTTCGTGAATAACTCCTGAAAATTTCATTAAAAACCGATAATTATTAGATCTTTCCAAAACAATGTATCATTAACGCAAAGAAAAAATGCTATATTTCCAATACTAACCCACTAACTCAAAAAAGATATTTAACCAAAATTTTGAACATGCTAGAAAGGATTAAAAAATAATAAAAAAATATATCCTTGCAATAATAATATAAACTTTTTGAGGATAAAACTTGTTTTTTATCAAATTTAGGGCCTTTTTTTCATCATACTATACAAGTTCTTTTTAGAATAAAAAATGTTTTATTATTATATTATATATATATATATATATATATATATATATATATATATATATATATATATATATATATATATTTTCCTTTGATTTTTGGTGCTATTCATATGCAGAACTGTGTGACTTGACATTTCCTCTGTATAATTTTCATATGCAAATAAACACGGTAAATTTTGAAAACCTTGATTTTTTAATGATTATTGAACTAAATTCGTCCTTGTCAATAAAATGCTAGTTACATAACATTGTCCCGAGATAATCTGTATAAATATGGAATAATTAAAGAATTTTTCTGTTTCTTGAACGTGACACTAGTTTACATCATTGATATTTTACAATCAGATGAAGTCGTATAAAAAAGTAACGAAATTTGCCAAATTATCTGTAATAAAATGAAACTCTAATTTTCGCTGAACGGAAATGTTATATTTTCAAATTATGGTTGAACGGATGAACGAAATGAATTTAATCATTAAAATAACTGAATTTTTATAAAAATAAATAATAGAATTTTTAAAAAGAACATAATATTACTATTATTAAATAAAATAATAAAAAAAACAACATAATATTATATTGATTATTTCATTTGATTTCTGTGGTACACATTTCCTTCGAGGTCCCAACCAGAGATATAAGGACAAAAATCGCTTTATGACGTCTTCCATTGATTCTTTTTGCAAAAAACAAAACTAAACAAAAAATACACGATCCCACAAAGTTTACATAGATAAATCTCTTCATTATTATTAGTATTAATAGTAATAGTATTAGTAGTATTAGCAGTAGTAGTAGTAGTAGTAATAGAAGTAGCAGTAGTAAGAGTATTATCAGTATCATTAGTTTTATTTATTAATTGATTGTGTTCTTCCGTTCACTCAAAATTCTTTGCCATGTATTTTCCCCCAAATGAAGGTCACTTCAATTCTTTGACATTCGAGATCAAGTGACAACATTCCACATTCATCATACAGTAATCGACTTATTTTATTAACGTTAAGTTCTGCATGATTTCATCTGAATATCACTTCTATTGCTTCATTGATTTATAAAGTGTCTTCTTTTCTTAACTTTTTCGATCTATTATTATTATTGTTATTATTATTATTATTATTATTATTATTATTATTATTACTACTATTAATATTATTATTATTATTATTATTATTACTACTATTAATATTATTATTATTATTATTATTATTATTATTTCCTTTGATTTTTGGTGCATACTCATTTCTTTCTTCGAGTCCCGACCACAGAGACCATTTATTTTTCTTTCCTTAAAACTAAGGTCAGAAGTGACATTATGACATTTTCCTCTGAGCAATTAAAAAAATACATTTTTCATACATAAAACCATTCGTAATGTGTGGACTGTGAAACAATTGTTTGTATTTCTTTAAGGCATGGGCTGCCAGGAATACCTTCAATGTGTCTATTAGAATCTTTTTCAATCAATCCGAGGGCTCCAACTACAACCGGTATTGTTGATGCTCTTATGTACCTCATTCTTGAGATTTTTTTACATTTTGATTTTATTTATTATTATTATTATTATTATTATTATTATTATTATTATTATTATTATTATTATTATTTGTTCCCTTTTCGAGTTAATCTTTATTAAAATTTGTATTTACCCAGTCAAGCTCAGACAATATATCCGTTAGAAAATATTAATATCAAATTCATTAATACTTACAATTCATTATAATATTTTAATTCATATCTTTGTACATTAAGCATCAGTTTCAGAAACAAAGAAAATGAAATATTTTATTTTTATTTCACCTTTTATTAATTTGCTTTTCAAAATAATTTTCCATCTAAAGTCTGTTATTTTTATTCGAATAAAGTTTTTTCAAATAATTTCATTTGGGAGGAATAGAGTCATCTAAAATTCTAAAAGTAGTTGCGAAAAAATACAATAAATTTTAGAGAAGTAACGTCTAACTTTATGAACAAAAAAAACTCAATAGTTTATTTGATTTTGAAAAAAACCTAACATCCACTAAAATTTAATTGTATATCAATTACGAATTATTAAATTGCAAATATTTAAAATCATAACGCGACAACCTTACAATTATGAGAAAATAAATTATAAATATAAGATAATTTAATTTATTAAATTAATTACAACAGGTGAAGTATAATTAATTAATTAATATTTAGTAAATGATAATTACGAAGGTATATTTAAATTCCAAATAAAAATATTTGAGAATTCACATTAATAAAATTATTGGATAATGAAATTAAGATAATTTTAATCTCTGTTGGTTAAATGAATATAAAGTGTTTTTCTTTTCAATTGCAGATTAACGCAATTTTAATATTAGAACGAATAATTGGTTACGCTTGTGAAACAGTAATAAGTTATTAAAGCCAACGGAAATTTCAAGTGAACGAATAGCAATAATGCAGAAAGAAAACGTAAAAAATATACGAAAAATGAAAATGAAGACGAGGAAGAAGAAAAGAAGATAGAAGAGAAAAAGGAAGTCAAAGAAAAGAAGAGATAAACAGTAGAAAAAAGAAAGAAGGAATAAAAGAACAGTAAACCGTCTGAAGATAGGAGGATTTAAAGTGAAGAAGAAAAATAAAGAAGAAATATCATGTAAAACTAATATAGTTAATCAAGGAAGGAAGGAAGGAATACATAGTAAAAGAAAAACGAAATTCATCAAAAGATAAATGTCCCTTCAAAAATCTACGGGACTAAACAGTTAATTCTAAACTCGGCGCAAAGTCATTCGAAGGACGGCGATTGGACCAAAGAATAGCCACAGCCTCCAACCACAATTTCCGCACACGTTTCCATTTCTGCTTTCACTTTCACTTTCTCCCCAACCCTTACCAACTTTCCAACTTCCACTCAGAAATGAAAATAGGTAGCGATTTTAAACGCGAAAAGACAATTGGATAGGAGCGAGATTAATGATCATGAGTTTATCACTAGACGATAGGGAAACTCATGGACGCCTTCGGTTTATCTGAAGAGACGAAGAGAAAACTAATAACTGACCGCGGTTCCTTGAGGTTGACCGATTTCCACAATGGATGTGAACGAGAGACAACCTTATGCATTGTCCATTAATAATCAGAAGTGAGGCATGTTTAATATATGGCCATCTACCCAACTTTTTCTATGCTATTTAATTACATTAAACGGATTGTGAATTCATTATTTGCTTTTCTACTTGCTTTTCAATTAATTATCATCTTTTACAAGCATATGGCAGTTGAATGTTGGCCGACATTGATGGGGCAATGAGAAGTCGCCACCCACTCCCTATAGATCTGAAATGATGAGTCGAAAATTTTCTTCCACTTATCAGTAGTGATTTGATCTAAAATTAATTATGTAAGAAGCTTTTTATTATTTCCTCGACATATGAAAGTGCTGAACTTTTAAATTACTTTTATTTCTTATCCAGACGAGCAATATTGTTCATCTGTTAAAAATATACGCTACTGAATTCTTGAAAAATAAACAAAAGTAATTATAGGATAAAGAAAAGTTAATACGTACAAAATAAAATATTTACTCGTTTTTCTTTTCAATTCTATATTTATTTATGACAAAACAATATATAGGCAAAATAACCCATATCAAGTATTATGAACTTTAAGGTTGAATACACGATGTCAGATTTTATTATACAAGTCAAGGTTAATAAAATGAAATTGTCATTAATCAAGAGATATATTTTCAGGATATATTTTATATCAGCAATGTCTGCCAAGAAGCTGAAAGTCATTCAATTATGTCTTTGAAACTTATTTTTTGTAAGGTAGGCCAAATTTAGAATTTGAAAAGATATTGCCCTGTATTTGTCATCTGACCGCTAAAATAGCGTCTTGCCTAATAACTGGCAATAATTTATTTTATTTTGTTGGGAAAATCATTAAATTTGAAGGGAACGTAGTTTTGATTAGAGAAAAATTGTTGAATTTAGTTTCATCTTTACATAAACTAAATATTACCAGAAAATATATTCCCTTAAGTAATAATTCATTTTTAAATCATTTCACCACAATGCAGGCAATAAAGCTACTAAAATGCGAGGGGACTACTGAGTGATAAAAATATAAGAAAAAAAGGTACTATCGAGGAGAGGGAACAATAAAAGGTCAATAATTAAAAGTCCTAAGATAACATTAAGAAAGTAATAATATTTATTCTCTATATATATATATATATATATATATATATATATATATATATATATATATATATATATATATATATATATATATATATATATATATATATGCGTGTGTGTGTGCGCGCAAACAAATAAGCATCGTAATATTTTGTAAAACTTAATGAGGATCGAACTTTCTACAGTTGCTCTTGTTGATAAAATGAGTAACATTTTTCCGGGATAATCCATATGAACTTCGCGAAAGAATATTTAGGAATGTTTTCGAAGAATATCGTTGGAACTCCCACTTCAATTGTAATTTCAGAATAGAACTATAGTTTAAAAAGAAGTGCTATGCATTTAGATATTTATTATCTGACAAAAATCCAAATTTAAGACACCTAGATCGGATAGAACTCAATATACAATAATAGATCAGAATTTATGATAGGATCGACTTGTTGAATTCTTGCATTTATGAGAAGTAATTTAAGAAACATCATTACCGGTCAGTTTATTGTTTCCCTTCCATGAAAAGTTAATAATTGATATCATTCTCGCGTCATTATTGAAAAGAGTTTTAAAAAATTATATACATTGCTTTTAAATTTATCTTCCTTTCCCAATAGATTTGGCAAAGTTAAAAAAAGTCTGTAAATAAAATATCGTTCAGCGAAAACATCTAACAGAATTTAGCGTTATACAATGATGAAGATACAATGATGAAGATACAATGATGAAGATACAATGATGAAGATACAAATTAAATTTTCATTATTGCTTGAAAGAATGACGGGTTCTTTCAAACATTAAACTATTGTCTAATGTGTAATGAGCATGAAAAATATTTATATGCTAAATATGTATGTATTTAAATATTTATATTTTTAGTTCAATAAAATCACGAAATATACTTATGGTTAACTCCAATAAAGAAAAAGATAAGGTTACAGGTATTTTTGATCTGGATTCAAATAAATACATAATTTATATCCTCTGCTTTTTAAGATTATTATTATTATTATTATTATTATTATTATTATTATTGAGTGAGAATGCAATAAACCAACAATGGTGTCCAAAAACAGGAAGCCCAATGTCCCCATCACATCAACCAGTCCCATACCTGTACACTCAGTCAAATTTATCGATATATTGACAGGTCCTGATAAAATCAGCGCATTTGGCTGATAAGAACAGATACTATACTTTGATCTTAATATTTATTTGCATAAAAATACAAAATTTTCCTCAGGGGTTAAAATCGGGGATAGGGAAGACTGGACATCTCTCGTTATTATTATTATTATTATTATTATTATTATTATTATTATTATTATTATTATTTACTTTGATTTCTGATGCATACACATTTTTTCCGGGAACCAACCAGAGACCTAGGGTCAGAAAAGTCATCCAGACATTTTCCACGGTGCATTTCCTTTTGAGAATAAAAAAAGAAAATAAGCACCTAAGATCACACATATTTTACACAGATAATGCCTTTTGTAATGTGTGAGCTGTACTTGTGATTACATTTGCTATTTTTTTTGCATTTCTTTAAGGCTTGATCTACTAGGGATCCCTTCAATGAGTCTATTGGAATCTTTTTCAATCAATCCGACGGCTTCAAATACAAATAGAATTGTTGATATCCACATGTGCTACATTTCTGAGATTTCGATTTCAAGGTCGATTGTACTGTAATAGTTTTTTGATAATCTTCAAAGATACATTATAGTTTGTAGGGACTGACATGTCAATAAGGAGCCTTGATGTTCTGTCTGTGTATTGTAAAGTTCCATAAAATTGTTACAAGTCCGATTTCCGTAATAGGGTCTGGGTGATGTTCATACCAATTTCTTGCAGTTTCTCTTCCGTAAAAGTTGCAGCTTTTCCAATGCAGATATTGGCCCACTCTTTCATGCCGGGTTTTATATTCAATGAGTGCCAGTACCATGCAACCAAATACAATATAATCAATTGTGTCTGAATATTTATCACAGAATCTGCATTTTGGGCTAACATAATTTTTCAGCATGTGTACTTGATAATTTCTAGTTAACAAGCATTGGCCTGTACAGCAAGACATTCACTAGATTACCGCTGATGCGTACGGGTTTTGCCTACATCATCTTGTTTAGTACGGGCTGAATATTGGCAGTGAACAGTTTTATCCTTCCATCGTTTCTGTATCTGGATGATTATTATTATTATTGCTATTAACAAACAAAATGAATGATAACACTGAAGTACGCGATTTAATAATAGAAAAGAAGTGACAGCACTGTTTAACAATGTTTAAATAATATTTTGACATTATGATTGTCTTCTTGAAGATGTGTTTAAAAAGTGCATGCAAGTATAATAAAATATAAAAACAATACCAGTTTGTGTATTTTTAACAGTATAATAAATTACAGTAAAATTAACTAAAATCAAATACAGTAAAAATAAAATGTTAATGCTACCTTGACATACGTAATATTATAGAATATAGAGTAGATCAAATCGAACAGAATTTCCGTCAATAAATTGATTGACAATGTGATCAATAAAATGATCTAAATTATCAATAAAATGATCGATATATGAGTAAGACATTCCAAATCTATATGTTCGTTCCGCCCTTTAATATTTTTGATTCAATAATATTATAAATTATATAAACACAATATAAGCAGTTTAAAGTATTTGCTGATTCGACCTGAAATCACTTCTGACCCTTGGGTCATCATCTGATATAATCATCTAATATAATTTCTTAACAATTCTTTTTATTTTACATTTAATTATACTTTTGTAAATTTATTTAGAAAAGTCGGAAATTAAAGATAATTCTAAAGAATAAACAGTTTTAGATATTAAACCTATTCATGGAATTTGAAACAGTTTAATAAATTATATAAATACTACTAATATCAGTTTTAATTACAGGAAAAATTGACTTCTTTTATAACAAGCAGATCGGAACTCCGGGTGAAATCATATGCGATTACATGGCACTGATAGCGTTTGGCAAGGCTTGAACCCATCTCTTCTCAACACCACTATAGCTACCGGTAAATAGCGTTACAGTCTAAGTTCTGTAGACCTTTGTTATCAACCATTCTAGTAAATGGACGATTCTGACGTCTACATAATTTCATGCTATTATTAGCCACTTTCTAAAATATGATCAGTGCGTAAACTGAAAAGCCAAACCGTTCCAGGATCCTGGAAATTTATATGAAGTGTCATATCTCTCTGGTTAGTTCTCACAAACAGCAGTGTTTTTAGTTCGAAAATGCTGCTTTTAAAATTGGATTAATGCCAACTGAGGTTTTATGTACTGTCTAACAAAGGTGTATTTCTCTGATAATAATTAGGCTTAAAGTTGCGATTTTAAATTCATGGTATAGTATATACATTTACTAAAAAGATCTTTATATTTTAAATAATTAATTATCTAATTAATGAGGATTTTAGAAACTTACTTGGTACTTGACACAAGCACATTATACCAGATTTTCAAATCGTTATATTTTATTGATACGACAAGAGTTAGAATAAAGACTAAGAAGCCAGGGAAATAACGTAGAAAATTTTGGACGTTCAGGAATGTTTTTAATGCTCTTGAAACTGATTTCCGTTGGACAGTTTGTGCTTTAAGCTTTATGGTTTTCTTTGTTTTAGACCATTAAAAACATCAGCATTTTTACGCGTTCTTACAGTAATTTATTATAGTTTATATATAATAATAATAATAATAATAATAATAATAATAATAATAATAATAATATACAATGTAATCTGATATAAATGAAGGAAGAGTTAAAATCTATTTCCTCCCATTTTGTCGTTTGAAGGCGATTTCTTCTTGCTGAATGATCTTGCTCAGCCAATATTTCACAAGATTTTTCTTATTGAAACATTTCTTTGACGGCATATGATTTACAAGTAATTCTTGTACTATATTTAATTCTATATAATCCCACATATTTTATGAGTACACCTTTAAAATATCCCCCAAATTTTGTAAGCAAATTTGAGCTACTGTTAAACATTTTTGTTTTATTTTGTATATCTTTTGTTTTCTCTGATATATTGCAGCATATTAATATTAAAAAAATATATTTTTCTCAGATTTATTCTCCTTTACCCTAACTATATATTTAAATTAAATTAAATACTTTGTCGTAAAACACATTTTTCCTGCTGAAATGATGGCGGTTATCTGTCCTTGACTCCTATCATATATTCACCTCGGTATAATTATATACTGTATCTCAAAATATTCAATTTCTTCTCTTCTTTACTTCTATGGATAGATTTCGCTTTATGTATCTTTATCAATTATATCTAATGATAATGTATTCCTTTGGTCTTCTTAATGATACTATTCAGTTTTATGAAAAAAAAGTTTCTTCGGTACACTCACTTGAAATGCTTTTATATGTCTGATTTTCATCATTTGGAAGGATTTTCAACACCCTTTTGAATATATCCATAATGATTGAAAGAATCGTGGTTTTATATTCCATGTTTCTATTTTTTCTCTAATTCTCCAGTTAAGTAATTTAACAAATCAATTTAAAAGCAGCCTTTTCTTCTCTTATAATTTCAATATACACTTTACAAGAAAAGATTTCTCCACTATATAACAAATAATTCTATGTTTACGATTAGACCAGCCCTATATTTTATTATACAACGCGACAAAATTTCATTATCCTAAATATTTTTTCTCTCGAAAATATAGTCGCTAATTTCTGATTGGATTTCTGGAATGAAGAAGCACCATTAGTTACAGTCGAACTAATATCCTCATCTTTGTAGTTATTAACACAACGCTTTGGTTGTTACGTCTTCTGATTTTCACGTATCTATCTATACGGGTAACTATCAGGAATTAAAGTGTAAGTTAGACATTCTAACCACCCGAAGAAGGCCGGGGCGTACAATGGCCGAAATGTTGTAATAAATATGGCGACAAAGATGAGGACAATAGTCCGAATTATGCAAATAGGGAACACCTTTTATAATCTACAACTGTATATCGTTCTAATTCCACTCTCTATTACTACGAGTATCACGTTTTGGTTAATTATCCTTTTAGAACTCTTCAGTTATCGCTTGTCTTATTTCCACTAAGGGCGTGCACATCGATATGAGTGCGTGCTAAGAACTAAGGAGGAGTAGATCCACAACATTATGAAAAGCTGAATTTAATTCGGGCAATGTGTAAAGAAGCCGTTATTTGCATAAAAAGATAACACAAATCCACATCTGGACATTCGGATAACTTTTAATAAAAAGCCAGACGAAATATTCCTTATCAGTATTCATATAAATGCAGATTGTGACTTTTAAAATAACATCAACAAAGAAACTTTGTTTCCTTGTATATATATATATATATATATGTGTGTGTGTGTGTGTGTGTCGGATTCCTGGTGGTTTTTGGGAGGAGACCTCTGTAGGATGCTGGATAAACAAGGTTGGAAGACTTGCAAGAAACTTAAGAAGATTTATTTGAATAAATCTATATGCAAGTGAAACACTGCTGCTCTTATTACAGGAATATCGCAGATATTTTGAACTTCCGCTAAACAATTTAGCGCAAATTAAAATCACACATTTTCGTTACATCGTCAGGTTTCGTTTTTCTGGATGTCTACGTATATTTACTTGCATTATTAACATTATTCAGACTTTTATCCTGATCTTCATTGCCATATTCACAACGGTTCGGCCGTTGTATGCTCCGCCGTACTTCAGGAGATTTGAATTTCGAACCGAATCCTTTATTTCTTCCACCGGCGTAGATTGTTCTAGTTGCACGCGCCATGTCTCTTCCGGATGTCTCAGTTATTTTCCTTTAAGTCTTGAAGAAGGCCGGAACGTACAACGACCGAAACGTTGGGAATATGACACTGAAGATGAGGATAACAGTCCATATAATGTAAATAAAGCAAGTAATCATAATACCTGATTTCAGATATATAGAGAATCTATGTCTAAGTGTAGAGAAAGGTTCCAAGAAACCTGCTAATCCAACTGGGTTGTTATTGATATTTATTAGTTTTCTGCTTTCTGAAATATCGATTGAGGATCGAATTCATTACACATCATTGTTATTTCCGAGATTATCTTAATAGTCGCTATGCCATTGTGAGGAATATAATTATTTTTTTATTATCCATCTTGATAGTAACAGTTTATGAATCTAATATTTTATATGGTAAAAAAATAAGAAGCGCAATTGCAGTATAGAGGAAATTTGTGAATTCTTCAGTGATTTGGGAAAATGGAAGCTGTTAATGTATGCAATCTTACAGACGAAAACATTCGTTGTTTAAATTAATATAACAGAGAAATAGTTTAAAAAATACGTTTATAAGTTCTTCAGATGTCGTTTTTGATTCCATTTTAACTAAATCATCGTCTTTACTCACATGTTCCGTCCATAGTATTCTCAGCATTATTTTGCATAATTGCATTTATGTTGCTTCAAGTTTCATCTATATTTGAAAGGATATTTTCCAGTAATCAAAGCCGAAGGACTGCTACTACATAACAGTTCAGTATTCTTTTCTTTGTTACTGTTTTTTCAAGTCTCTTCTTCATCAGTGAGGATATTGTTTATCATTCACTTCCATATAGAAGGACTGCTACTACATAACAATTCAAATCTCTTTCCTTTGTTTTTTAACGAAACTTTCCTGTTTCCAATGCGCCTTTTACTTTCGCACATTCCACTTTTGAAATACTCTTCACAAATATTGAAATTCTTACTTGAATTTATCCAATAAATGCTGCAATTATTAGACATATATGTGTACGCGCGCACTTTTGTGTGTGTTCCCGCGCGTGCGTGTATGTACTCATATTCGCTTAAGTGTGTTTGTATTATATACACCGTTACAAATTTAGATATGATTAATGGTTGTTTTTTTTCTTAATCGATGTCAAAACAGTCAGTTCTTAGTCTCCAATATGAATTTTTATATCATCACCAATGAAATTATCTACAAAAGAAAACAGACACACACAAAACCATAGCTGGAAACGCGTACGTGTACATGCGTATATTCACAAACACATTGCAATATGAGTTTTTCTTTTTTAAATGATGGATGTATAGTTTGTGACCTTTGTTGATATAATAAAAGATAAGTTTTATTTTTATTTTTGAATATATTTCTTATTAATATATTTTCATGAATTGCTTTTTTAACAATAATTGTCTTTAATAGAACCTTTTTAATTTTCAAGGACTTTCTGTAGTACTGTTATAGTTTTCTATTGAATAAGGAAAAACAACGTTAAATTTCCAAGCATTTAACGTGCTCAAGATTATGCACATGCATCGTACACATTAGATTATTATTATTATTATTATTATTATTATGATAATGATAATAATAATGATTCATGTAACTATTCCAATATTTTCAAGCGTTTAACAATGTTCACCAATATGTGAAATATTGTTGAACATTGTCAAACACTGTCATTTCTTTTCTTAAATCGCGCTCGTCTCTTTAGTATTATTATTATTATTATTATTATTATTATTATTATAATTATTATTATTAATAATAATAATAATAATAATAATAATAATTGTTATGGTGCAATAATTTCTTTAATTGCGCTATAATTAAATTGTCGAGATAATCAACATATGTTAATAACACTTATTCCTGGCCACAAACAGTACACTGATATTTTTTATGGTTATAAAACAATTTCTTATGATTTTTATTTTCTATTGTAAATATGATAAATATATCAAGTAGAAGTAGGCCTTAATGTTCCGATCTTCTTAGCCAAAGCATTATTATTAATAGTAGTTAGTTAATTAGTTTGGAATTGGTATTTGCTATAATCATTTAACAAGATTTCACCTGAAACCTACGGCAAATAAAGACTTTTTTCTTAGTATTTCATTGAAAAGTATTTCTAAGTTTGTGAACTAATTTAAAATTTTTAATAATCTTTTGCATTTAAAAAAAATAAGAATTTTCGCAATAGTTTGTATCAGTATTCGTTTTAGTTTATCCTTTCACACTGAGAACTAATGAAATTATTAGTATTAAAATTTTATTTTTTCAATTTCTACGATTTTATAACATAGCATTTATATTTTGAAGCAATTTATTACAAATATTGATTTGTTAGATTTTATATTGATGTCGTAGCGGATAATAAATTCCATGAAAAAATATAATAGCATCACATTCTAAAATTGGTGCAGTATTTTGCTGAGACTATTTTGTGGGGAAAGCTATAATATTGGCTTACCTGAACGTAGTTTCCTATCTTATCATGGTTGATTTTAAATTCATTTCTTGCTTGGTAGAGTAGCTAGGTATGAGATTGGCTTTCCGTCATTTCCGGCTTAGTTTAATCATGGACGGAATCCATTCCTTGGTTCTGGAGCTACCATGTGTTGATTTTATGGGTAGTATTTTTCATAATATGTGAGCAATGCCCGTAAGGTTATTCTGGAAATCTAGTATCTTGGTATCCATAGAGATTTTCTTGATGTATTTTTTCATCTTGTTCTTGACAAGACCGACATCACCTACTAACACTAATATTGTTGTGATCAACATGTCACACATACTAGAAACTTCTAGAATTTTCTGTTTCTTGATTGTTTTATTTGAAGTGATTTGCCGTATGATTTAGAGAGACGTTTCTATCGGTGGGAAAAGACATGTCGATGAGCAAACTGGTTCGTTCCTACTTGTCCTTCACCAATATATCACATCTGTTGTATTTATTTATCAGATTAGTTTGACATTTTCTAGAGAATAGTAATTATTATTATTATTATTATTATTATTATTATTATTATTATTATTATTCCTTCCTATACTTTTTCCTCCCGGGTCACATTCAGAGATCTAAGGTCAGAAATGATATCATAATATTTTCTACATTTTGACTTTTTTTGTAAAAACAAAAACAAAAACAAAAAAAAACAAAAAACGATCATGCACATTTTAAATAGATATGTTTGATCTTATGTTGTTTATTTGATTTAAAAAATAAAAATTCAGTGGAAAATGTCAGTATTATTATTATTATTATTATTATTATTATTATTATTATTTGCTTTTGCGATATTAAGATAACGTTATCTCACAAGTCTCAAAAGGAGATGTCAAGAAATAACAAGTTTTTGTACCAGGAGATGCAAAGAGATAAGGTGTCATGCAATCAGAAAGAAAACATATATATGTAGTTGTGATCACTGCATAGATGTGAGGAGTACACACGAGTACGATGTTTTTGGTTGTTTTTTAGGTTTTTTTTTATTTGTTTTTTTTTTACAGTACCAGAATCTGTTCCACATTTGTTTGCTCCTTTTGATATCATTCACCCAAACCCAATAACGACAGGTAATGATGTTGACTTGAGATTTCTTCATACTACTGAACTCTCTCTCTCTCTCTCTCTCTCGCGCGCGCGCGCGCGTGTGTGTGAGTGTGTTCTTGTAATGTTTTCAAATATGTCGGCTGGGGTTGCAAAATCTCTTAGAAGAGAAATATTTCCAACATTATTTCCAACATTATTTCCAACATTATTTTTTACAATTCTACATGGTCAATTTGCCGTGATTGCCCTGTCAGTCTAGACGTTGAAATTTCAAAGGATAGTAACCTGTCCATTCTCTACAACTTGTGCTGTTTTATATGCCCACAATTCTCTTTGGCCAATGCATGTAATGGGTAGCCCTATTATATCGTTGTATGTATTCTGTTGGCGCCAGTCGGCCACCCCTCAATATTATGTGATCGTCTGTATGTGCTACATAGATGTAGCAAGAGAGGCTGCTGTTAAGTTTAAGGATATAAAATTGGTAGCTCCTGGTTTTAAATCAATGATCCTGGGAAGTAGTTATTACTATTATTTGTTTTGATATCCTTGACTGCTTTTAAATGTTTCGGTCGGGTGATTATGCTCATATGTCAGGCCCTACCCGTAGCTGAGAGACACACACCACTTTTAGTACATAAGCAGTGCTTCCACCTGATCACTTTCAATGATGTCAGGTATCCCCCAGTCGACTTGCATAACATAAAGATTCCTGGACATTATTCTGAGTGCACCAATCAAAACAAGCTGCTGCTTGTGATACTTCTCTGATTTGCCCTGCCAGGTCTTGGTCATTATCTATTTTCATTTGATTCAACTTCAAGAATTTCTTATCCCGAGATACCGCAAAGTTTATCAGAATCCGTTCAAGTTTATTCTTGTACAAAAGTAGACATCAGGACGATTGCTCTCCAAACCCTTATTCAAGATAGTATTACACCACATGAACTTCACTTGCTCATTTTGATCGTCATGAAGGATCATAACACTTCACTGCGTATTCGAAGCCATATTATTATTTTCTTTTCTTTGATTTCTGGTGTTTACTCATTTCTTTCCAGGTCCCGACCACAGATGTAAATCCGGAAATTGCATCATGACATTTGCCACTGACCAATTAAAAAAGACAAACACTTATTTTGCATAGATAAAGGCCTTCCTAAGGTGTGGCCTGTACTCGTGATAACAATTATTTGTGTTTGTTTAAGGTATGGGCTTCCAGGAATCCCTTCAATGGTTCTATTGGAATCTTTTCCAATCAATCCGAGGGCTCAAACTCGAACAAAAATTGTTGATGTTCCCATGTGCCACGTTTTTGAGATTCCGATTTCAAGGTCCTTGTATTTTGATAGCTTTTTGAAAATCTTCAAAGATACATTGCAGTCAGCAGGGACTGCCATAACACTAAGAATGAAATTTATTTGTTTGAAGTCTCTAATAACAATGTTAAGGCGATTATTATTATTATTATTATTATTATTATTATTATTATTATCTTTGATTAATATTCTTATTATTGATTAGCTTTAATTATTATTATTATTATATTTGATTATTATTTTTTTTATTATTATTATTATTTATTTATTTATTTTATTTTCTCTATGTTGCATCTTATCGTATTGCTCAGCTCGTCATTATTTATTTTCGCTTATTATTATGTTTATTGCATAAGTCCAATTCAGAAATGTTACCGACTATAATAACAGCTATAATAATGTAAGCCCTATCATTTTTCAGATAAAGAAATATAAAAACTGACTCTGATAATTTTAATGAATTATAGAACTGAATTGATTAATGTGCAGCCATATTATTAATGGATCCGATAATGTAGTATCATGTTATTAGCATTATTATTTAGGCAAGAAAAATTTCAAATAAGTTTTATACAGCGGCCATTACTGTAAATCAAATGACATCAAATCACTTAAAATTTCCAGTTCTCTCACCGATAACTTAATCGGAGGATCTGAAATTTTGTTTGACTCCAGACTCTTTCAAATATCTTTCATAAGACCTCTGCGGTAGTCGACAGCGAACAAGCTATTACAAGTACAGCCATTACTCTTACATTTTCCAGTTCTTGGACAAAGTCCTGGTATTTGATTCACTTCACTTCATTTTCTACCAATAAGTCAGCCACGTATATAATTTGTGCGAAATTATAATTAGGCATTTCTTATCGCAATAGCTCAATAAATTGTTCTTCTCTCACAAAGCGAAGATGTCGTCACAGTGTAAAAAGAATGCAAATTCGAACCGTTC
The DNA here is from genome assembly GCA_903632075.3 of Acanthosepion pharaonis. NCBI lineage: Eukaryota > Metazoa > Mollusca > Cephalopoda > Sepiida > Sepiidae > Acanthosepion > Acanthosepion pharaonis. The sequence goes on from CAHIKZ030004943.1 coordinate 1,122,672, forward strand.
CGAAGGTCTTATTCGTTAATTCTAAAAAAGATTGTTTAATGGTATTGGTAATGGTGATGAAAAACAAGTAAAATTAAGTTACTTCAAAACTGGTAATCATAAGCAGTTTTTCATCGAATGAAAAAGCCAAGATAGTCTTACAAATTGTTTATTGATGACTGCAGAATGAAAATCTTGAATTTGTGTTAAAGAAATTCAAATTAAGACGGAAAAAATATTATTAAAAATTTAAAAATCATAAACATTTAATAATCATTCACAATGTTGTATTTAATAAAAATCCAATATCACTATTTCTTTATTGATGGCTATAGAATGATGCTCTAAGTTGTAATGAGAACAGTCAAAATTAAATAAAAGAAATGCTAGTTTAAAAATTTATAATTTCTCTCAATGGTTTTTTCCCATAAAAAACAAGATAAAATTACTAATTGTAGAATCACGCAAGGGGCAGTTGTGATGAAAACAATTAAAATTAAGATGACAAAAATAAAAGTTAAAAAATAACGATGGTAAACTATAAAAGCTTTAACTGATTTAAAAAATATATTTATTCAGTGAAGGAGAATAAAAAATATTTTGATATCAATTAAATGCGTAATTTTGTTTGTTAATTTTATCTGGAAATTGACCATCGATTTTAAACAGAAGTCATTTTTCAAATCTGTAGATGGCTATTTTCAGACTGGTTCAGATGATTAAATATCGATAAGGAATATGAAATCATGGGATTTGCTTGATCGGTAGATAAATACTACATGCACTCCAGCGCCCACAAAAGAAACGAAGGGTAGGCGCTCACGCACACATATACATACCAAATCACACAGAGACATACAAATATAAATCCACGCACAAATATTCTCAGAGTCGCGCGCGCACACGCACAAACACACAATATTACTCACACGCACGCACATAAAAGACGCTCACAACTGAACACACGTATGCAATACATATATACGCAAACGTGTACACGCACTCAGTCATTCGCACGTGTTTCGTATAAATCGGTGTACCTATCAAACACGATATTTACACACTCATACAAGTGCAAAAACACTGGCATGAATAATACAATACATGCAGACACACAGACCACTTGACATAGACGTGCGGTCATAAATGAATAATGTATACGTACACGTGTACAAACACATCAAGTGATATGTGGTAAACATTTACGTACTGCTTTGCACAGAGCAAAAAAAATTTAGTAGAATTAGCCATTAATTAGTGTTGTTATCACTTGACAAAAACATTTCAATCAATCCTTTATCGCATTCAAAAATCTTCCAGATTTCATCATTTTAATAATGGTAAAAAAATGTTCGTGTTCTTAGGAAATTATTATTATTATTATTATTATTATTGTTGTTGTTGTTGTTTTTGTTAATAATAATAATAATAATAATAATGATAATTATAATAATGGGATTGTGTATATCACGGCTGCACTGGGGCTTTACATTATATTGAGGAAATTACAGTAGAGATGAATTTATTTTGTTTTTATTAATCTCAAGTAATATTTACCACATTAACACCAATGGTGTTACCATGTACATTCATTAATAATAATAATACGGATGATACTATCGTGGAATATGCTGGATGGTTTTGAAGATAGCTACTACTTATTCTTTGTATATATAAAGAAGAAGAAGAAGAAGAAGAAGAAGGAAGAGGAGGAGGAGAAGGAGGAGGAGGAGAAGGAGGAAGAGGAGAAGAATAAGAATTTTCATACTGTGCCAGACATAAATCTCATTATCATAACTGATTGCAGTTATTATCAAATAAAATTTATGTCTTGACGAATTCAGATTGGCTACAATACATATTCCATGCAGTGTGACTTATTTCTTTGCCTGTTGATTGACCGTAACCAGTTGGAAATTTCCCCTAAGTGAAGACGCAACGTGCAATTCTGATTATGAGCGGGAGTAGTGAAGGAGCATAGTGGCCATAAGTCATGATTTTTTTATTTTTTAAGTTTGAAGGATGAGCTAAACAACGGAGTCACATTTTTATACTTCATTCAGAAACAGTCTGAGCAGACTGCGTTATCAGACATTAAGGTATTTCCAAATAGGCACCACCAACAACGCTGTGCTGTTTTTATCAAAACCTATCACGCATATTTGGCTGTGATGCATGGGCCTAGTATACGCTTATCAGATTAGATGTCATGATAAACTTCGCATATTTGTACTCACCCTAGCTTCACTTTGTTTGCACGCTTCTCTCTCATTCGATACTACTATTACTACTACTACTACTACTAATAATAATAATAATTACCGGTTGAAGCTGCAAAATACTTTAAAAAGAGAACAAAGACAAATGCAACTGACCAGATACAGAAACAATGGCAAGATAAACCGCTTCATAGCCAATACTCTGCTCGTACCAAACAAGCTGACGTGGGAAAAACCCGTATCCATCAGTGGCTACGCAGTGCAGGGTTGAAAGCTGAAACTGAAGGTTTTATCCTTGCTGCACAGGACTACTGTTTGTTAGCTAGGAATAATCAAGCACATATACTAAAATATCGTGTTAGCCCAAAATGCAGATTCTGTGATAAATAACAAGAAACATTTGATCATCTTGTATCAGGTTGCACGATATTGGCACCCACTGAGTATAAAACCCGGTATGTGCAGAGTAGGCCAATATCTGCACTGGAAAATATGCAACTTCTACGGGAAGGAAACTGAAAGAAACTGGTATGAACACCACCCAGACCCGGTTACGGAGATAGGACCTGTTACAATTCTATGGGACTACACAATACACACTGACAGAACAATCAATGCCAACCGCCCCGACATTGTTATTAGAGACCACAAACACAAAAAGTGCCTCCTTATTGATATGGCAGTCCCTCCAGACTACAGTGTATCATTGAAGATATTCAAAAAGCTGTCAAAATACAAGGACCTTGAAATAGAAATTTCAAAAATGTGGCACATGGAAACATCAACATTCCCTGTTGTAGTTGGAGCCCTAGGATTGGTTGGAAAAGATTGCAGTAGACTAATTGAAGGGATTCCTGAAAGTCCATGCCTCAAAGCGATACAACAATTTGTTCTCACAAGTACAGCCTAGATTTTACGAAGGGCTTTATCTATGTAATTTTTTTTTGTCAGTGGAAAGTGTCATGATGCCATTTCTAACCTTAGGTCTCTGGGCGGGAAAGAAATTCGTACACGCCAGAAATCAAAGGAAATAAACATAATAATAATAATGTCTGGCACAACAATGCGACATCAACAGAACTTGAATATTTTATCAGAAATGACTGCAATTTTGACGAACATCTTAAGGTACACATGTGAAAAAATATCCAGAATCCACAGTTCTTTCAACACTTAAAACGCATGAAGATAATTGGGCATGCAAATTACTAACGTCCCCCCCCCACAAGTAATTAAAAAAATGACATGATAGTCGCATAAGATTTACATGAAACTGTTTGTTTTCTTAGTAAGAAATCAACTAAGTATTGAACCGACAGAAAATTTTAAGATGAGCACGCCCAACTCCATCATACTACTTGCACTTCATTTGCATTCTATTCGATACGGTTTGATTTTTGGCAATAAGTAGCTGTATAACCGTTTTTCGCAACCAAGTGACATTTGTACAAAGTCATGCGTGATTTTTTAAACATTACTTGGGGTATCCATATATACTGTCGAAAGATTGTTAATCGCGTATTTTTTCTTCTCTTAAATCGCGCTCTTTGGTAAGGGTTGCAAAATATTGGAAGAATTACGTCAATCATTTTGTTTGTTAATAATAATAATAATAATAATAATAATAATAATAATAATAATAATAATAATGATCTCAGAAGTGCTCGATTTCCAGAAAAGAATAAAGAAAAGAAACGGCATAGTGTTTCTCAATGTTTAACAATATTTCAGCACTATGTATGTCTTTTTAAAGTTATATATAAATGAAGAATGCATACAATGCATACGTCGCTTGACTTGAAAAAATAAAGATAAACGAATGCCTTCGTAATCAACGCTACAATGAATTGAAACCCGGTCAGTGATAATCGAACGGAAGTGAAATGCGTCTATCATAATGAGGAGAGTGAAGAACTCAAAATTTTCAGAGAGTTGATTAGTTAGTAGGAGTGATTAAAGCAATGAAATACCCCCACTCCACAAAAAATAGATGAATAGAAAGACTTGCGACAGTTTACCCCAGATCAAAACACCAAAAACCGCATTCAAAACACTTGTCGAATCCCTTTAGTCATAAACTGTCACCGACATTTTGAGGACATTTCATAAATAGTGCATAAAAACTGCTATCATTTATTATATATATATATATATATATATATATATATATATATATATATATATATATATATATATATATATATCAAAACTCAAGAAAACAAACATACAATCAAAACATTTTAATCATTACTAAGCACGCTTTTCTTTTTCTGGAAATCGTGCTCTTCTGGAAAGGGTACAAAATATTGAAAGGGTTACGTCAATCATTTTGATTAAAAAAATAACAATAATGATAATAAGTATATCTGAAATAACGACAAAAACTACTGAGAAATTATACAATAAATATAAAATGGAGTAATCTTTAAGGTATCTTGTAAAACGTCAAGAAAATTCGGAATTATAATTAATCTCTTCATTATACTCGTTATAAAGAAGACTTCTCAGCCTAAATTTCTTCGTAGCTTCCCTTTCCGAGTATAAATAGTACAAAGTAATTAAATGAAAGTTTTAATTAACATTATCATATTTCTTCTAAGTCATTTCAACTTTTAGGTCGTTTCGTCAATCATGCTTCCTTTTTTTATCATGTCTCGTAAGCTTAGAGAGATTTTAAAATAATTCCCATGCTGGCGTGGTGCGAAACTTTCGTTTATTATCGCCGTGTCACTTACTTTCATCTGAATTTATTAGAACAAAATTGAAACCCAAGATGCAAAGTTTTGACGTTATCAGATACGGCACTGAAATGACTTGTGTGTTATTAAAAATAAAACACAGTCGAATGTAATTATTTATTTAAATATAAATTTTCTGAAAATTATGACATAACTTATTTTCTTTGAACATGTTAAGTTTTTAACTAACTCAATATGGTCCCATTCCTAGAGAAGAATTCTTGTTGCTCTTAAAGCTGAACATAATTATTAGTAAGCAACACAATTTGATGGTAGGCCAGATGTCGTATTTTCTCTAATTACTTAGTAGATTAGGAGAATAGTATTGGTTACTAAGGCTTGTCTGGTCGACTATTACACCGTGTGTTCAATAATTAAATAATCCAACAAAGGATGTTATTCAAAATCAACAAACAAATATTTTGGTAGATCACTTAGCAATTATTATTCTGATTGACTACAAGAATGTTCAGAACAGTTGTTTTGAGAGGTACGAACAGAAGACGTCATAATTAAGCAAGTACAAGAGATTAATTATCTGGGGACTGTTAAAACAGACGGAGAATTGGTACAAAGTGTAAAATGGGTATAAAACGTAGACGTATACTTACAATTAAAAAGAGACACATGAAATTTCTAAGAAATGTAACGAAGAAAGTGGGTTTGGAGAAGTATAGATAACCCACCATGAGAACCTGAGGAAATAGATTGTTATTCATGGAGCCAATAATGATTTAGAAGGTCATGAATATGTTTAATTGTATATATGACTAACTGTAAAATATTTTCTTTTGACGCGTTTCGACCCTTAGGACATCATCAGACTAAATATATGTTTACATTGATGTGACTGAACATGTACACAAAGGAGAGGGAACGATAAGAATTAAATTTTTTATATATATTTTTAGCGTATATAAACTAGCAGATTACATTTAGATATTTTCTGTATATGTTTCCATCACTTTTGTTATTAAATATCCGAAATTGGGATAAGAGACGGTCATCCAAGAAAGGTGAAATGTTGTAAATTTATTATGGATGATCTAGCGATTAAAGCAGTTTCTATCCATTTTTGTCTTATTAAATTGTTTTTTCTTTTAATCCGAGTAGCAATTTTTAAATCAAAATTCTGATCGGTTTCGCTACGGTGATCAAATAATGCATTTCATACGCTGACACTTCTTTTACCCAAAATTGATCTTGACATATAAAATACATTGAGATAGTTTTTATATATATATATATATATATATATATATATATATATATATATATATATATATATATGCAATAACCTATATCTTGTGCCCGACGAGCATCGAAACTTAAGCTGCACACCAAACGTAGATGTATGTATATTTATTAATATATATTTCTTAGCTCTGTCTAACCACATAGAGCACTATTATGTCTAAACCTCATGACAAAATTTGGTAATTATTTACTCATCTCTGTATGCAGGTCAGCAAGCAAGTATACGGTTGATGATATCTAGTTATTTGATTTACTTTTTACACGCGCACACACACACACACACACACACACACACACACACACATATATATATATATATATATATATATATATATATATATATATATATACTCTCAGATGCATTTTATCGGTAGAATAGACAAAATGATTAAAAAAGAAACAAGACAAGAGGTAAAACTAAACATAGCCGACGCGTTTTGTCATCTGACGGCGTTTATCTAGGCAAATGCTACGCGTCAGTTAAGTATAGTTATATATAAATATATATATGTGTGTGTTTGCGTGTGTGTGCGTGCGTACGTGTGCGTGCGTGTGGGTGTTTGTATATATCAAAGAGAGAGAGAGAGAAACAGAGTGAAAGACAGTATAAACGTTAGTATTATTTCAACCATGAAACCTGTTTTCGAATCTCACCAAGGTCGGTCTAGTGTCGTGTGTTCTTGATAATTCTTATTGCGGTGACCATACACTGGACTGTTGAGAAATGCTTGGAAAACAAACGACGATTTGGCATAAGCTTCAATGAAGTTGAGTTAGAAAAGCGTCGACAAAAGAGGAAGAAAATAACAAAATCCCCAAATTATCATTGAGATGTTTTCACCTATGTTTAGCAGTACTGCCATGATTTCAGAAACCTAAGTTAATATATAGGGTTTTCATTGATTCATGCCAAAAATTAATCTATGAAGGAGAGATGCGAATAAATAAACAATCAAGAATGCTCTCATATTTAAGTCTTTTATGAGCTACAGCTGACGTGAAAGGTCGACCTTCGATATCGATGCCAACAGACACAGAAGAAGATGAATTTGAGTGAATCGGAATGCTCAATAATGTTTCCGGCTATAAATTAACATTAATTGCTTCTTCATTTTATTCCACCTCAGATGTACAAATATTGTTAATTCGTAAAAGTGAAATGAAGTCAATCGAAATCTCGAAAAAAAAACAAAAAAAAAAACTGGAATACAGATGTGAGAATAATAAATAGGTTCAATGCAACGATGATGACGCTGACCAATATGTTTTAGTGTAACAAAGATTTGGGCAACAAAGCGGAAGTTCCTGAAAAGTAATAAAGCCATGAGTCGCAGATGACTGAAACCCTGCCAGCACTAGTAAATTACAGGTTATACCAAAAACCTAAAATGACACTTATACGGATGAATAAATCTGCCCGAATGCTTGGTGCTGACACGAGGATGATTGTTGGTTGAAAGGAGATATTGAACACCTGCCTTGTACGTAAGGGGGCATATGCACACATAGAAATATACATGCATACATACATATATATGTGTGTGTCTGAAGAATATATATATATATATATATATATATATATATATATATATATATATATAAATATATATATATATATATATATTTTTATGCCTAAATATATATATATATATATATTTATGCATGTATGTGTATTTCTGCGTCTTGTATGTGTGTGTTTGTTAGTTATATTTATTTCAGAAGGATGGCATCCTTCTGAAATAAATATAAAATTTTATATTTCATGAGTATACGAATATGAATTTCTCTCGCTATTTCTGTCTGCACACACAGAGACAAATCACATAAATATAGTATGGCTATATTTCTTCACCACCCACACACATATATATGTATCTACACACACGCAAATATATATATATACACACAGAGATATATGTGTGTGTGTGTGCGTGAATATAATATAGCATACCTTAAAAAATATTTCTTCATATATATATACTAACAGTAGAGCCCGGCGTTGCCCGGGGATGTAACAGTAAGAGATAGATCAGTATCGACCATCATAAAGACTGAAAAATAAAATTGACAAAGATTATTGTTTAAGGTTGACGGACACGCATGTCTTAATTAGTTGTTTTTTTTACGATTTGGTAAAACCCAAATTCAAACAAAAACATTGTTTACAATCGTTATGAGTCTATCGATTGGTGAATGGAATTTTTAAAGCATTCTGAATGTAAATAAAGAAAAAAGTGTGCAAGACAATAAGAAATACTACCTGCCGAAAAAAAAAGTGAATGTTTGTTTTATCGGCTGAAAAATGTAAGAAATCCGATCCCATATATAAAGGAACACACACACACACATAAACAACCTGGGTTTTTTAACCTAAGTCACTCCACGGAATCGCTAAAACATAGAGCATAGTCTGATGAAAAAGACGCCAAAGTTTATGAAAACAAAATTTTATCGTCAAAATGCTTATGTTTTTATGAAGAGGATAGATTAATTTTTTTTAATTATTTTTAAAAATTTTTCCCATCTTTTTAGAATATTCTAAATTTTGATTTAAAAAACCTTGTTTCTCTTTGTCGCAACAAGGGGTAGTAAATAACATAGATAATTTTAGCGTTTTTTTTGTATTTACACACATTAATTTGGAAAATCTTGCAAAAATAAAAATAATTGTCAGATGTTAATGAAACTTTCAGAAACTATTCACAGATGATCGAAATTATTATAAATATGTTTTTTTTTTTTATTAAAGTCATGGCAGAAATATTTTCTTTTATATTTATTAACACCCCATAACTAATTTTATGAAAAACTCTAGAAATTGAGACCATCGGTTTTAGTGATTACAATAGTTAAAAGCACAAGGCTTTGAAGAATGCAAATCATGTTTTTTTTTTTTTTTTGGCCAACGTACCTGAAAATCAGCTGTGAATTGTAACATACAAAACTCAATAAAACAAATATATTATTTAGTTTCAAATGCTTTTGTTTTAATTTGTTTTTATGAATATGGACAATATTTTCTGAAAGCAAAAAATTTTTTCAATGAAAATTGAATTTTTAATACAATTATTTCTTATTTCTTTAATTTTAAAAAGATTTTTAAAAAATGTTTAAATTGAATTTAAAAAAATATTTTAACATTAGTTAAAACTTAAAAGCAACATCAACCTTTCAAAATGTCCGTGTGAGATTGTCATTGTCTAGCGCTTTGAAAATTGTATAATTTGGACCAATCAGATTAGCCATGGTAATTAAGAAATGTAATTTTTGTGTTTATAGTCGGACAGTAATTATCAAGTACGGAAGACCAACCAGAATACAATTTAGTTGCATTATTTGAGTTCAGCATTGTTCTCCGCTGTTAAGCCCTTTACTTTTGTGAAACACGTATGGAGAAGTTAATTTGAGTTTTCAATTTCAACTGAAAAGGGTACCTACAAGTAACAGTATCATCTTATGAAATTTAACTACTGCTAAACTTTAATTTATATGATCTTATTTTTATATTAATCTCAGTTATGACATTTTTCCATAAATGAAATATCAAAATTAATAATAAAATGAATGGAAATACAAATAACATAGTAAAATGTAATAAATGTACATAAAATTATAGTATTTTATGTACACTTCTGA